>VWZY01010002.1:0-25352 GCA_013399075.1 Chloroceryle aenea
TCCAGGATCAGGGATTCCTGAGGCCTTCTCCTTGCAGTGAAGACTGAAGCAAAGAAGGCATTTNGAAGGCATTTAGTAACTCTGCCTTCTCCTCATCCTCTGTCACCAGGGCTCCCACCTCATTCAGCAGTGGGCCCACATTTTCCCTTGTCTTCCTTATACCACTGATGAATTTGAAGAAGCCCTTCTTTTTCTCCCTTACTTCCTTTGTCAGAGTTAATTCCAAGAGGGCCTTGTCCTTCCTTCCTTGTTGCATCCTTACAACCTCTGACAGCGTTCCTATATTCTCCCAAGAGACCAGTCGTTTTTCCACATGCTGTGAACTTCATTCTTCCACTTGAGTTTCTTCAGCAGCTTTTTCCTCATCTGTGCTGGTCTCCTGACTCCTCTACTTGATTTTTTACTGAAATGAATGCACCTGTCTTGAACTCAGAGGAAGTAATGTTTGAATATCAACCAGCTCTCTTCGGCCCCCTTACCTTCTAGAGTCTTACTTAGCCCAAGAGATTCCCCCAGGTAGGTCTTTGAAGAGGACAGAGGTAGCCCTCCTGAAGTCCTGGGTTGCAATCCTACTTATTGCCTTGCTTCTTCCTTGTAAGATACTGAAGTCTACCATGTCGTGACCACTACTGTCAAGGCTGTCCCCAACCTTCACATCCCTGACCAGACCTTCCTAGTTTGTTACTACAAAGTCAAGCAGCACCTCCTTCCTTATTGGCAATTCCAACACTTGCATCGGGAAGTTATCATTCATTGCTGCATTTCTGTTATGTACAATTCAGCAGTGGCAGTCATGGGGGAGTGGATACCATATTTTTTTTTACTCATGTAATATTCTAGGAAAGCAATTTCTTGTGCTGTTTCATCCTTATGACAGAAGGGCTCTAGTTGGGAGAAGCACCAAGTCATGGGATGTATGAGTATCAGATCCCAGAGAAAGGATAAATTACTAAAGAAATTTTCTGCAGCTCTCTAAGTTTTCCCCAAAGTTGCATGTTTTCTAGATGATTCCAGTGATGACATATTTAACATTTTTGCTGGGGAAATTTCTTTGGGGGAAGGATGGATCTTGGCATCTGCCCTGGAAATGACAAATTTTTTTTGTATTATATATTTGTAAGGATATTTTCTTTACTTTTCTCCAGAGAACTGTTGGACTGAACAACACTTAATACTGGAAATGAAAAATCTTAGTGCATGGTAACTTTTTTTTTCCCCTGTGTCTGTCATATAAAACAGTTCAAAAGGGGAAAAATGCTTTCTTCTCAGCATTAAGGAGTAGACTTTGCGTTGTTATCCTAGACAAATTTAATTGAAGTCAGTGGAGTTCTAGTTACATTAACAACATACAGTATGAGTGTAGGAACTTTCCCCTTAAAATAAGTGAGTTGCATGTTCAAAGTCTCAGGCTCAAATACAGTTATTGAGAAATTAAATCTATTACATATATATATTCTGGCATATCAGGATAAGAATTTTACCTTTTGTTGCCTTTCATCCAGGGAAAAAGAGGGCTGGGAAATTGCTTGAAAAAATATGACATAAGAAGCAGAGAAAATGGGTTTAGCGAAGATGATGGTGTAAAACCCGGGAGGCATATCATTGAGTCATGCTGTGCCAAAATTAGATTTTAAAATTGTTTCTATCATCTTATGAATGCCCACAACACTTTGTTCTGAATATCCTAAAGCTTTTATAACATCTCTTCAAAAAAAGTTGGCTGTCCTCATCCTTGTTCCTCCAGACATTCCTATATGCTAAGAAGATGGTATAATTTTGTCAGATTGCAGTTGAATAAATAAACGTCCTTTTTCCTCATCTGACAGAAAAGAGGCTTCTAAGTCAGGGAGCAGCTACCAGGGCCAATGAAAAGTGTTACAGAATGCATTGGAACTATATGAAAAAGTTGCTGTATGTTCAATTGGACTGATTTCTCCTGGTGCTGCCAATTAATTTGCTGAATTTAACCTTTTAAAATGCCATTCTTTGCCCCCTCTTAAGGCTAAATAACTAATGCCTTTTTTTCCCTCTCCTGACTTCTTAAAAGCTACTACCCTTTCCATGGCTGTAGGAACTTCTCAGGATGATTGTGAAAAGGAAAAAAAAATATTGCAAAAGCAGCTTCCCTCCTGGGAATGCTAATTTTGCTCCGCTTAAAGTCATTGCAATGTAATTAATTTAGTGCTTTTAATCACCTCAAAATATGAAAATGCAAATCACTGAAAATAGAATTATTTAAATGCCTATTTAAAACCATCAAATGTCTGTCCATAGCATGGTAATCCTGTTGGTATGTTGTTTTAATGAGTAACCTTTCCAGTTTAGGAATAAAAATAAATTTCTCATGCTGATGCATCTGTAAACCCTGTATTTTTCACAGTTATGAATCTAGTATCATGTTAGGAGTGTACAGTTCTTCTTTACAGAGATATTTCACTCTTAACTGTGATGACCATTAGTATTTCATTCAGACAACTATGGAAAACAACACTAAATGCTTTACAAACAGGCTTTTATTCATCCTATTTGCCACAATGCAGAATGATATGATTAGTAATGATTTTTAACTGACGTCTAAGAGAGTGTCATGTATTAGTTTTGTCATGTGAATGAGTTGTTATGTTAATGATAGCATATCAGTTATTCCTTGGAATTCTCTATTCGATCAATTATATAATTGTCCTGTTGCTTTGCTTATATTTTTCTCCAGTAATTGCAAAAAATATTGGTGTTACAATATGTGGTTAGTACTTAATTTTTCTGATCTACTTGAACAGATTATTTTGCAAACAATATTCTATGAAGTATTTTTATGCTTTTTTCTTAGGAAAATGGGATGTTTCTATTCATAGAATCATAGAATAGATTGGGTTGGAAAAGACCTCCAAGATCATCGAGTCCAACCCCTGATCCAACTCCAATTACTATATCATGGCACTAAGGGCCATGTCCAATCTCTTTTTAAAAACCTCCAGGGATGGTGAATCCACCCCCTCTCTGGGCAGGCCGTTCCAATGCCTGATTACCCTCTCTGTAAAGAATTTCTTCCTAACATCTAACCTAAACTTCCCCTGGCAGAGCTTGAGCCCATGTCCCCTTGTCCTGTTGTTGGTTGCCTGGGAGAAGAGGCCAACCCCCACCTGGCTATAACTTCCCTTCAGGTAGTTGAAGAGAGTGATGAGGTTACCTCTAAGCCTTCTCTTCTCCAGACTAAACAACCCCAGCTCCCTCAGCCTCTCCTCATAGGACTTGTGCTCAAGTCCCTTCACCAGCCTGGTTGCTCTTCTCTGGACCCGCTCCAGNACATCCACAGCCTTCCCCTCATCTACCAAGGTCCGTGTGTCTCTAGTTTTAACTGCAGTGTGTAGCCATCAGGTGTCATGTTGCTTTTCTGTCCCTATTGCCCACTCTCTCTTGCCTGCAAGCATCCTAACTTGAAGGAGGAATGGAGGTAGGTTCAGTTTTTAAACCCATGGTTTACTTCATACTTTGACATGAAGTCCACCTCCAACCAACTCTTCTATGTTCAGAGCACTGCCACCAGATGAATTTGGATCCACCCAGGGTTGCCTGTGTTAAACAGTAAATGCTCTCCACAATTTCTCATACTTTACCTGTACCAATTTTTAACAAAGACAGATTGGAATCTTTCTGAAATGGTGTGTAACTGAATTATTTGTAAGCACATAGGGCAGCTGTATCTATACAAACAATTCCAAGACAAATCCCATCCTGTTTTCTCCCCACAGCAGAACATAACAGCTCATTTTTCTGGAAATGGCATGATTTTATTAAGAACATATTTATTTGGACTTCTTTAAAATACTGAAAATTGTAGAAATTTTGATTTAGGAAATCTGTAATCTCTACAGGAATATTTGTGTTCAGAAAACTGTCTTTCCCCTGAAGTTTATGCAGTGATATTTTAGAGTAACCTACCTGGTAAGTAATAAATCTGTTATGTTTGTAGGTCAGTTATTAACTATCAAGACAGATAATTGTAGCTATGCAACAGAAAATGGAATAGTTTATCAAAGGCAACATTGTACTCATTCAGTGGTGATCATCACTATGAAAAAGCAAATAGCTTCCAGCTAAGAAAATCCCAGTGCACCCTTGTAAAACAGAAGGGAAAATTAATTTTCAGCATCTTAGGTCTAGTCTCCAATATGCTGCAAGGCTTACTTTCCTGCCAGAGTAAAACACACCAAAAAGTGACATTATCTTGTAAACCAGGGTTATTACCAATAAATATGTATATGCATAGAGATATTGTAGTCCAGAAGTCAGTGATGGTGTTGTAGTTCTGGTACTGAGGGTTGGCTGTGGAAGCCAAGCTGCAGAGCCTGAATTACGCCGTATGCCCGGGAAGAGCATGAATGTGCTGTCCCCCACAGTGATGTGGCAAGATGGTGCCAGAAACTCCTGGCTGCAACCTCACTAGTTCTGTCCTGCTCTAGTGTTGGTTGGGGGTTATGAGGGCTCTCATGCTGCTGAGTGGGCAAAGAGAGAAAATGCCTTAGGGACCAAAAATGCAGCTGGAGATGGGATTCTCCTTCACAGGATGGTCCTCAGAGCAATTAAGTGGAGCTGGGTAAGGCCATCTACCTTACATTATGGGAAGATGGAAATTTTCTGAATCACCCATCAAATGCCAAATCTTGGGAATGTCTTAAGAAGAATGTAGAGAATGAAAAAAAAAAAAAAATATTATTAATCTGAAGGAAAAAAATTACAGGGTTTTCTATTGTTGCAAACAAGTTCATTCAGGCTGGAAAAAAAACAGCATTTTTCCCTCAGGAATTAACTTAATTTCTTTCTTAAACAGTGGTAATGAAGTCAGACATAGGAAATTTATACAATTTCTGAAAACTCTGAAGTCTCAGCTGGGACAGTGAAGATGCAAATTCAGATGAAAGACTGGAACTCAAACCTCCTATAAGCTAACTAAAAATATTTTTAATAGCATTTTTGCTACATTTTTTCTGTGTTTCTCCAAGTTATATTGCTTAGTTCTGTACAAAACAAAAGCCTGGAG
Organism: Chloroceryle aenea; assembly: GCA_013399075.1. Classification (NCBI taxonomy): domain Eukaryota; kingdom Metazoa; phylum Chordata; class Aves; order Coraciiformes; family Cerylidae; genus Chloroceryle; species Chloroceryle aenea. Next base: position 5,039 of record VWZY01010002.1, read on the forward strand.
GCTATTGCCTCAAAAACCAATCTTTTAAAATAAAAATTTGAGTAATTTTATAAGGTTTTTTACATGTACTTTTACCTGAACTCTATGAATGCAGTACTCTTTTCTTCTTTGAATTGGTGTAAATACCTTCTTTGCTTTTCTAGGTTGTAGGCATTTGCCAGTAAACAGATTATAAACAACTGTAATACTAAATACATCAAGACAAAAGCAATCAAGAAAAATATCCTCAAGGAACATCTAGTCACAAAATGTCACATCCATTACTCTATATCAAGTGGTTTTGTCTACATTTCCCTCCCAGATTAGCTGATTTCTTTCTGTTAAAGCCCATGGCAGATACTTCCATTTGCTCATGAAATCTAATGCTCATTTTCCTCTGCTTTCAAAGTGAACAAAATCTTCAGTGTGAGCACTGTAACTTCATTTTAAATAAAATTTCTGTAGTTTTTGCCAGTAAAAAATTTAGAAATCAGGAAGAATCTTCAAGTGTTTCCTACAGCATAAAGTGACTGTAAAACTACTCTGTAAGGCACAGCTGAGGATTTCTGAACTGTAGCAATAAAGCTGATTTACCTCCTATCCACTCCTTCAGATGAGGAGTATTTCAAAGGTACAAGAAGCAAAAAAAGATCACAGTCCATTTTATTAGGTCCTGAAGAGGTTGGCTTGGTAGCTGTAACTTATGTACCTGATACTTGTTGGCTGTCAGGTATTATTAAGGTTTTTTTGGCACTCTTTTTGAACCATTTTACCCCAGTTTACCGTAGGCAAAGAATAGTGGGATTTTTTTTTTTTAAACTAATACTCAAAATATGAACATCTATCCCTATACCCTTCCAATAGATAAATAATTTAAGCTTTTTAATACTCAGGACCTCAGAACAGAGCTGAAACTTCCAGGGCATCATATTTAAAATTTTGCTATCTTCCTGGTCCAGGGGATATGATGCTAATTTCTCAGTGGCTGTTGCAGCTTTTCTGCTCTAGTGTATTTTAGAACAAGGTTGTGTTAAGGGGGGAAGAAGGGAGTGAAAGAGATAATTAATCTGAAGGTTTTGTTCATAACAACATTTGAATTGCTTCTGTGTATTTAAAATTTTCAGTTTAATTATCTTTAAAAGATTCCTAGTCTAGCCTTTGACTAGTATTATGTTTTGGTAGATTTTATTAGTGCTCTGGGACAAAGCAAAATATTGCAGCAAATATTGCAGGGACTTGCATGCTCAGGGCTTTAATGTGCTTATTAGTAACGTCAGCAGGTTTTACGTATGTGTTTTAGTACTTATTTAGTTTTTCTGTGTACAGTTTATGCTGCAGATCTTTCAAGTTCCTCCATATGCTGATTGCACTGATCATCAGTGGTTCTTCCAGGACATTCCCTTGGTAACACATTGTTTAATCCTTGACTAGTCTTGCTGCACTAAATCTAGGAGACTTTAGAGCCATGAATCTGAATGCTGATGTAATCCTTAAACAGTTCCATTTATATTAGGAGGATGCACATTGCTAATGTTGGCTCTTCCTATCTAGAGTGGAGCAGTTTGCACATGTTACTCATTTGGTTTCACAATTAATCTTTAACAGACTGAAAAATAATAGGACACACTATTTGTGACTGATTGTTGCAGGTATCACAGTTCTGAAGCTGGACTGACTGTGGGAGGTATGGTCTAGTAGCTGAAGATTAGAGGTAGAGAGTTCTGAGGGATTTTTTGCAACGTTTATGGTACATTCATAGTGAAAAGAGAGTTTGTGAAGTTTAGCTAAAAATATCTTTATATTTCTCCTAAAAATGTTCTAGTTGTAAAGTATTCAAAAGGGGAAAGTGTGTAATTATGACAGATAGTAATATCCTGTCTGCAAGTTCTTTAGTGGCTCTTCAGAAAAGAAAAAATTCTAATCTGCAAATTGTAATCAATAATATGTACATATTACAATGCCTTGGTTGTCCTATCCGAAGTCCCAGTAGATTTTTATTCTTACATTTTCTCTAATGAGTTATTGACTTTTCAGTCCCTGTTGCATATAATAAATAATACTAAAGTAGCACAAACATAATTTTTAAAATGCTTATATGGTTCTTTTTTTTTAAACCTAAATATTCCTGTAATTTATTTTTTTTTCTTGCAGTTTGTGGCAACAAATTGCCACATCAAACATTATGAAAACCTATCTGGAGCTTTGCTGTCTTATTTTGTTAATCAACTTCACTCAATAGCTTTCTTATTACATGGAGATTGACAGCAGAGTTAGATTGATCTCTATGCTTAAACAATTAACTAGCAACTAGTTCTAAATGGAATATATCAGTCCCCCAAGAAAGTTCCAAGTGTTCTTCAAAAAGTCATCAATTTATTCACCAAAACAATAACTTCACACAAGAGTAATTTCTGTTAGCTGTCTTCTCTATAACAACTTGCTAGACAAAACAAAATGTATTTGATTTAACTGCACTCTGAAGGCCAGATGTATTCTCCTGTCTCTTTATGAAAAACAATGAAGTTATTCTCAAATAGAGATTCTCCACTTGGGAGGGCATGCTCATAATGCCACCCTTCCTTGGAGATTCAATAACTGACTGGAAGTTTTGAAAGTGAATGCATCTGGGAAGACCCACCCTAAGCCACTGCACCCTGGGCCAGACTTGAACAGATTTCTCCCTTCAGAGAACACTGAAGTGTTGTACCTCTGTCACTGGAGCAATCCCACAACTCTGAGATAAGGAATAAGAGCTAGAGTCTTAATACAGTACAGGTCTGCAAAACCTACAAATTTAGATACATCTCTTTCAAGTAGATTTAGCTGACAGAAATTTGTCCTCATGCTCTTTATAATTTCTTGAGTGGACATACTTCTAGTATTGATGGAAAGAAGTACTTACTAATGTCCATGGTACAATATCACTCTAAGTAGTCTCTAAGTAACTTATATAAATGCTTGACTGTTATAGTCATCCTTAATAATCACTGATTTTAAAAGAGCCTGCAATGTTCTCTTATAAGTTGAAGTATAATTAAGACTTGTTTTAAAAATACTGCATGTATCCTTACTTACCTGGGTGTTAGATCTTGCTGCTATGAATTTTAGACAACTCAGTATTACCATATGAAAATCTGCTTCTGGACCTACAGTCATGACTGTGTAAATCAAATGTTTACACGTATTTATCAGAGGTATGAATTCTAAATTTACCTACAAATCATAGAAATGCTTTGGTTGAAAAGAACTTCTGGGGCTCACCTAATCTAGCCATGTAGAGTAGGGTTCACGGTTGTACTCGATGATCTAGAAGGTCTTTTCCAGTCTAAATGATTCAAAGATTCTCTGATTCTATACTAAGTGTGAGGAAATACCAGTACAAACATACGGTATCCTCTGCATTGAGTAAGGGAAGTTTGGGTTTTTTTCTCTAAAACTACAGAACTAAGTTTTTCTGTCCTTCAGCAACAGGTCAGAAGGTCAAAAACTTTTGATATGCATTCAGGCTTTTGATGAAATAGATTTCTGACTCTTCCATGACTTAAGTTTCTACGAAGAGTCATGCAGCCAATTTGCCTGCAATGAACATTCATTGAAAACACGTCGGTTTCCAATCCTAATTTTCTGTATATATTTGAAACAGAGACAAAATACAAAGCCCATTGTAATCACCCAGAAAGACACCCACTGACTTCATCAGGCTTTCTTTTATTGGTTTCTGGAAGTATTAACTGAATTCTCCAGTCAGGGAAAAGAAGGTCAGTGGTTTTTCTGTTTGTTTGTTTGATTGTTTTGGGGTTTTGGTTTTATGTTTGTTTGTTGGTTAGTTTTTGGGTTTATTTTGTGTGTGTGTGTGCATGTGTGGTAGGTTTTTTTGTTGTTGTTTTTGTTTATTTTTTTAAATCTGTCCAATAATTGTTTCAGAAATGTATAACATTCTCTGAAAGTAATAAAGTAATTTGACATTTTATTGAACTCAGCCTAAAGATGTATACTCTTGCAAAGAAGAAAACCAGTGAAGTATTTTCTCAATAATTCACTGGCAGACCAGACCTATTTCACAGTTACAATTTTGTTTAGAATAATTCTTAAATCTTAAATATTGAGGACAACAATGTTCAGTTTGTTTGAACTGTTTTTCAGTACTCGTCAAATTAACTGATGACTTCTAGGTTAGTTTTTATGCTGGGGTAGAAACAGACTGGGGGTGTGTAGAACTTTATATACTATCAGCAATTAATTATCATAAAATAAAGAAGCTGTAACTAATGCCAACTCTTTTCCCTGCAATGCTTCCTTTTTAGTTAGTGCAATATCTACTTCCCAGCTCTCTTGCCTGGTGTAAAATTGCTATGTCCATCATTTTCCATGTGGAATCAAATATTTTTTCTTCAGGGACACATCATAATGTATGTAGAAATCTAATGGCAAACTAGACAGATATGATGTGAATATGCTTAAAACTCACTGGATTTTTTTTTCTTCTTCTTCTGTGACTGAGTAGATAAAAGGAACCTGAAAAATGAATATTGTTAGAAGTTTTCTACAAAAGGCAGGAAATTGATTGGGTTTCCAGTTAGTACATGACTGAACATATTCTATATTATATAATATTACATTATATATTATATTATACTACATTTTTATAGTGTATTTTTATATTAAAACATAATGCATTATATATAATTTTTTTTCATTATAAATAATTATAGAAAATGTTTTCCTCTCACCATTACCATACCAGTTGCTATGCACAGATTTCCATTCAGCTGCATGAATGTTAAGAGGATTTTGGGAACAAGTCCACACAGGAATGGAAAACTAGTAAACACTTATCTCCAGTAAAAGTTTGTAACTGGGAAGAGCTAAGGGAGGATGGGGTCTTCAGTGATTTCATTATGATGATTATCAACATTTGTGGCCAGCTTACATCATGCTAGTTAATTTGAAAAGTTCAAAAGTTTGCAGTGGAAAGCTGTGCTTTTCACACCAAAGAGTTCTCATATTTCTTTGTAGTAGGTGAGGAGAAAAATTTCCTTCTGTCATTCCAGGGCACAGATTTAGAAATAAAAATAATTTTATTTGGACTGTAGATGGAGTAGAAATGGGTTTGAAAGCTTCCTGGCTAGCTTGAAGAGAAAAGCAGACCTCTTCATTGGTTACTTAGTGTTTAAATAAATGCATATGTTTTTTAAAGCATTTATCTAATAGCTTACATTGTAATAGCTGAATTTTGATGTTGTGGTTTAGGGTCAGGGCAGCCCCTAAGACCCAACAGACGCTCTCTGTTAACCCCCCCTCCCTCCCCAAAGGGGAAGAGAAAAGGAATAAGGGAGAGAGACTTGGTGATTAGAAAAGGAAACTAGAACAGCTTGAATGATTAATAATAATAAAATAGAATATGTANAAAATACATTTCATCTTGCTAAATCCCTGAGAGTCTGATTTTAATAATATTTTGTCTATTAGCTTTTTAACCAATTCCACTCTAGAAAAAACTCAGCTTAAACAAATGGAGGCTTTCTACTCATCTACTCACTGCATTTGTTTATTGAAATATTTTTATTAATTGTACCTCAAGCTTCAAAAAACATAAATAAAAGGTTTTCAGAATATCTGCCCGAACTTCATTAAACCACACAAATCAACACTATCGGGACACAGAGGGACACTGGCTCCACAATTTGGGGCTGTCTACTCTTTTATCTGCCAGAAGTTGTAAGTCATCATGCAGTTAATAATTAAGCAAATGTATATCACACAATCTTCTAAAATTAAATAATATTCCAAAGTGGGTGCTGTCGACCAGTCTCCTCCATGTATGATTTATATTTGACTCAGCCTGATGGGTTCAGACAGATTCTGACAGGAGATGGGGGCAGAATTATCATTTCCATGGACTAGATTTACTACAGTGATGCTAACCAATGCTCTCTATTTTAGAAAAATATAGTATGTGAAAGTTCTGTGAATATTCTCATTGCAAAATATTTGTACACAAAGAGCAGTCAAAAGACATGAAGTTACATGAAGTTACTCCTTACTCTTGTAAGGAGTACTGCTCTCAAAGTATAATCTGACAGAGATGGAGAATGTGAATTGACAAAAGAATTTTTGTCAGTAGTCAATGGTACTGCATAAAGAGGTCCTTTTCAGGCAAACTTGACTGCTGTGATGAAGTGTTAGAGATGGTAATTTTATCACTTGGGGTGCTTTCTAGCTTGCATACCAAACCCAATCTCTTTAAAGCACAGCCAGCTTTCTCTCTTTCTAGTTATTTGACAACAACCATCAGGAAGAAATGTGACATATCTGTATCACCACAGCACAAGCCAGGCACTGAATTATGACTGTAGGTATGAACACATTCTAATTCTTTTTCTACTATTTTTTGTCCCCATCCCATCCTTGCAGCAGCCTTCCTGGCTTATGGCAGGCAGGGGCAAAGCCAAAGTTTCAACCATTGTCTGGTAAAGCCACCTTTGGTACTCCCTGCCTGCTACAAGGACTTGCATTGCTCATGGGCCATGCTGGGAAAAGGAATAACTTTTTTCTGGTACATGCTCTTCTTCTGTTTTAGTGTTGTAATGGCAATCTTCTTCTCATATAACACTTAATATAATTTTCCTCTAGCATTAAAAAATCCAATTTTGTTTCCTTTCATGATGAGTGCCTGGGAAAACAGAACCAATCAAACTCAGTTTTCATCATGGTAATTTTAGGAAGGTAGATTTCCTACTGTTCTAGCAATAATATTTCAGACAGGGTAACCCTGAAACTTTCCTATGATATGCAACAAGGTAATTTCATCAATCAGAAAATGAGTAAGAGAAAGAGACCCTAGAGGGGAGAACACATGAGAAAAATCTCCATGGGACCTGTCTTTTGCTGAACTCCAGGGGAGCAGAGGTGGTAATCTTTATTTGCATTAAGGGGAATTATCTGAAGGCTTCAGGTGTGCTGTAATTATTGGCACCAAGGAGGTGATTCAGCAAGCTGGACTCTGAAGAGTCTGTAGGTTGGATCAGGCCCTGGTCGTTGTGTCAAGGGAGGGAATCATGATGGCCTATTTGATGCCAAAGCCATTTCTGTATGCTGGGGCTTCACCCTGTCACTTAATGTGACAACAGTATGGAAAGTCAGTGTAGCCTGGTCAAGGAGCTGCCTCTTAGTATGTAACCAGTGTCCTTTCCTATGGCAGTAGTACCTCAGTTCTTATCAAGCAGAGCAGATTTTTAGTAAAGATTTTTAAGAACAGGTGTGTGGGAGGAGATGAGAATGATGAATTATAGATCCTCTTCCATTATTTGGGTCAAACACAAGCTTTCTTGTGCATAAACAGATACGAACACCAACAGGTACTAATGACCACTGAGCTAGCCAGTAGTTGCATCCATACGGCTGGTACAAACCCCTTGTTCTTCCAGCAAAGGTACAGTTCCATTCAGTGATAAGAAGTCAGCTGCACTGTACAAGTAATGACAGCTGGGCAGCTTTCTATCTCTAAATATCCGTAACCAGACATGGATACAGATAACTAGATTTCAGACTTTCTTTTATTTAGCTGTAGTCTGTGTTCAGTCTGTGGAACTGATACAGTAGAAGCTGTTCAGATCTCAAGGCAGAATGGCACAGAGTTCTGATTGTGACCAAAATCACTACAACCTTCTCCAAAATTACAGAAATGTGATGTTATTTGAAAGGGCTTGAAGAATAAACTCAGCACTGGGCAAGACTTTGACAAAAATATCATACTCTATTTCATGATATTGGCCAGACATGGGACATGGGTGATCCAGCATATGATCGTTTGCTACCTCTTATTCCTGACTATGATTGTTCTTTTCTCCTTCTCTCTCATGCTGTTTCGGAGGCAATTTCAAATGTTTCTAGCTGCAATTCATAACTCTTGCATACAGAACACTGTGTTTAATTTCAAACAATCAAATTAGCTTTGCCTTTAGCATGTTTGGATTAAATCTGAATTTAAGGCTCAACTTCAAACCCAACCTTTTTATCCTTCCTTGATTAGTTTAGTTTATGTTCTTGCTTAGCAGCAGGAGATTAATTCAGGTGTCTGCGCCTACTCAAGTGAAGGTTCAGTTCAGTCCTGGTTTTGTGCTTCTTTTTCACTCCCTTGAGTCTGCATTTATATTCCAAAGCTGTTTTAGGTAGAGAATTCTGTGAAGCTTTTCTATCAGTTCAAGGGTAAATGAGCCTGAAAATAAATCTTTCAGCAGATATAGGAAGTTCTATTATTGAGTCTGACTCCATACAAATAACAGTGCTGTTTTGATATGCATGCATTTAATAATGCTTTTGCAATGATAATTTTTACTATTAAAATATCAAGTTTTATGAAGTTTGAAGAGATTTTCGTTTTACCGATTCTAATAAAATGCTGTTCTGGATAAATGGAAGTGAATAGTTTTGTCTTTGCAACATAAAATATGAAGACTCTCAGAAAATCCTACTGGGGGAAAGAATGTCATATATTCAACTCTTTGACTTCCTCTATGTGTCACTGCACACTCATTTTGATGTATAGTTTATGTATGGTTCCTGTTTAGGTTTATCACCACTCAAAGAGAAGTACTTAGAAAGGAGAGGAGGTTTTAGTAAAAGTTTTTTACCATATAAAATCTCCTGTTGCCTCATGGGAAGTTGAGACAGGTGGATTTCTTTAACCCATGTTAAGGAGGGGTGGCTGAGGGAGGATCTAGTTGTAATCTTCAATTACCTAAAGGGAATCAGAGCACAGAGTCAGGATCCTTTCCTACAGCAAAAGGGTGAGCAGCAACAGTCACAAGCTGCAGCAGGGGAGTTACAGGTCAGCTGTGGAAGAAACCTGTGTCATATGTCAACTGTTTTTTGATATAATAGTAATATAAAATGTTTACATAATGGACAGTTACTGTGAATATATTTGCTATGCCTTGACTATGTGTTTCTCTAGGAAAGGTTTTCTTTGGTCTGTAGATGGTGTGTCTATGCCAGAAAATAGACATATTCCTGAGAAGATTGCTGAAGAGCACTATGACTTCCATGTGCTTTGGATTTAGCCCTTAGTCTGCATTAATTCTATATGCTGATAGTTTACAGTAGGAGGAGGAAATGACTGAATTCAGATTATTCCTGGTTAGAAGAGTTTGCAGCTTTGCTTCAGCTGTAACAGATACATGGGACAAAATCTAGATTTACTGGGGATTTTCATTTATACCAAAAATCAAAGCAAATATATTCTTCTGTGAACCACCAGAAAAATTCCTTGGCATACTACGTATACAGCTTGTGCTACAGCTGAATTGTGTCTCTTGGAAATTAACTGTATCTGAAAGTATATTTATCAAAAAAACCCCAAGTTTTCTTCTACAAGTCTAAAAGTTTATCTTAGAAATGTGTACTGGGAGTTGTTACTGTTATGACTCCAGGATCTTTGACTCCAGAGGAGCAGACTGGTCTTATTTCAAGCTGTCTAAAGAGCAGCATTAGCATTGATTGCAGAACTAGCCTGAAACCTTTTCTTCTTTCTTCCAGCTCAAATAAAACAGCAATACTACTGTGTGGAAGTACCTGTCTAAGCAAGACAAAGAAAACAATGGGTAAAATATTGAAGAATATGTAAGTAAAAATTTTTTTTTAAACAATGTATAAAGAGTTGGGTATGACAGTATGTTTTACATGCTGGTTCAAAACAGATATAAGTTTCTGTCTATGTATTTTCATCCATTTGTCTTTTTAGGAGTACAAAACATTCAGTCCATTATGCACTAGGATAAATTTGCTTGTTGTAATCTGAATTCAATGATGTTACCCACACAAAGAAAAAAGATTCAGATATATCTTTGAAATATCCTTAATTGCACAAAATTGGTCTGATCTCTTGTAAATAACCTGTCTTGTGAATTTTCAAGTGTTTCCTGCTTAGGGCAATTATACTGCAAGAAAGGTGTTTTGTTTTATGTGTCACATCTGCTTTTTGGGTCACGTTGAGTACCAAGTGTGACCAGAGGAGCAGTATGTGAAGCTTTTATGAAGTTCAGAAGGATTCTTGTTTCATGACTGCATAAAGTTTCAAGTGATTCTGTTTAACTGAGCTATACAAAACCTCAGTGTTGGGGGTTCTTTATGACACTGAAAGAACAACAGTATTTTCAAATAACCAGGTGTCAGTAACATAATCTAGAAACTTGGTGTTCTGCAGTAGTAGTTGGGAATTTACCAGTCGCAGGCATTTTAGTAGAGTTTATATAGCAAAATGATAGTGAAAGGCCTGACAATTTAAGTCATTTGAGTCAGAGGAGACATTCCTTTTTCTTTTAAAAGACTGTGGAGCAAAGCCATGAAGAACAAAAGTATCAATAAGACAATTAAGCCCATATGAGTGACAATCGGGGATCTGCTGTCATTCTTGCCATGTACAGCTGTGTCGTTCACACTGTGTATGGTCCTCCAACAGGAAAGAAAGAAGTAGTTGTTTGACATACAGTGAAGCAGAATATGGGGAGGAAGCACTAAACTATACTCAGACAGAAAGCCTGCTATGATCCACTGTCTTGAAGGAACAAATTCTATTTTCAGAAAATTCTTCTAGGATAATCAGCTACCTAGATACTTGAATCATGCCTGTGCTAGCTGAAATTGAAGTGACAACAGTCTGCCCCTTGGAGAATTCTTTGAAACTCCAGAGACTTAAACGGTGGGGCTCTTCTCAGTGTTCCTTGACACTTAGAAGCAGGTTCTTTCTCTTTCTTCTTCTCAGCTTCATACATTTCCAGACCTTGCTATACAACGGTCCCGTTTCAATAGAAGGATGCTCATTGCTTTAGTCAAGTGTGTAACTTGGTGGTAAGGACATCCTTCAGGGTATTAATATGAAGGTTTGAACCACTTACTGCTTCTGCTGAGTTATGTCAAAAAGGTGGACATCATATTGGTGCAGACACTTTTATAGAGGAGAAGGATGTCATTTTACATATCAGCTACTGTTGCATCTTAAAAAATCATTAAAAAAGCCCAACCTGTAATACAGTGTGCTTTACTGTATCACCTTAATATATATATAACCTTCAAAAGGTAAGCAAAACCCATCAGACTTCAGAATTTTTACTATAACAGTATTGGACTTTACCAAAATCTGTATATCTCTCTTTTCTAAGTAGTAACATACACTGGCTACTTCAAACATGAATAACAAGAATGCAACAAGATCTGCTCTGTGGTGTGATAGCAGATAAGATTTCAGGAGCATCTGACAGTGTTGCTTTCTAAATTATTTCAGAATAATTTACAGAGGAGGCAGATTTTATCATCATGAATTACCTTCAAGCTGTCTCACTCACTCTTGCAAGACAAGAAAGTGTATGTATGTGGCTTTTCTGATGACTAAGAAGTTTGAATCAGCTTATGTTCTTCAGTAGTCAAGGAGCACTTCTTAGCTGCTTTCAACATAGTGTTGTTTCTGAGAAGCTGAGGGGAGCTGTAGCATTCTAAAGATGCACAGTAGCACCAGTTCAAGTTGCCTGGCAAGAGATACAAGGCAAAGGTCTCAAAAGAAAATGTGGTAGCTTGGGAAGATTCTATCTTTTGGATATAGGCATTGTAAGACTTATGAGATAGTTAGACATGTAGCTGCTTCTTGAGCTACCATATTCTGTGGATTCTAAGTAGCTTTTTGTGGAGACAGATGTTTAGGAAAATACAGATTTTTCTTGGAGAGGAAAAACATGAAAACACCATTTTTATCCTGATAACTACTCACATTTCTATATTTTGTGGACATCCATGTATTTAGGCAGTGTAAAGATAAGCTGGAAGTTGGCAATGGGTCTTCTTTCTTAAGAGAGAAAGTTTTGCAAACATTTGCTGTCAAAACCGATGTGAGAAGTTTGGTATGTGCTTTACACAATTAGGTGTTTCATAACTGTATGGAGATGTTTTAGCAATCCATTCACTGCTATTGTTTGGTCTGCTGCATTGAACTGAGCCCAGGTATATGTGATGTGAAAGTGTTTGGAATATATTTGTTTGTTTGGGTTTTTTTAATTTCTCTTAGCCAATAATTTACCCCAATGTATAAACACATTCACACACAGAGGCCTTTTCTCCTTCCTTTCAAGAAAACACATGAAAGGGTAGCAGACAAAGATCTTCATAACTCCTTGGAGAATGCTTCAGGGGTAGTTACTGTTGCATTTTGTGCAGTATTCTGTCAAGGTGATTTCTATGGTAACCTCTGTTTGCATTCTTTCAAATGATGGTAAATTCTGACACATTCCATTAAATATTGATAGCAGTGTTTCATCTCCTGGAAACTCACATGGGAATATTTAATTTTATTTACTGTCTGAGACTATTCTCCTGTGGTATCAAAGCAGCAAGCTTTTTACAGTTAAATGTTAATTAGATTTTTATAACCATTTTTATCATTCTGCTTTTCATCTAGATTGCTCCAAACATGTTTATTTACAATTCCAAAATGCTTCCATTATTACTCCACATCTTTTTACTCAGAGATTAGCTTAATGGCAAACCTCAAAAATGTGCTTAAAGGCCTGTGAGACACCTACAGAATCATAAAGCTAAAAATTTTGTTGACTAGTGGGCAAGGGTTTTATAATATCAGCTTTTAAGGAAAAGAGGCAAACCTGAAAGAGCAGGTGACCCAATTAGTTTCAAAATTGCATTGATTTATGAAATGTAAACCAGTACTGAAGCTGTTTACTAAAGGGTTTTTTTTTATTGGTGAGGTAGGGTAGAGAAAAGAAAAATGGAATGTAGGTAGCACAGATTTATCTTCATGAGTGAACATGAAATATCTCTAAGGAATTTAGAAAAAGTCCTTTGGAAAAATAACCTATCACACTTAGGATTATGAGTTCATTTTACATAAAACACCCATTTGGAATCTGGCTGGTGACTCTTTTCTTATGAAGAAATTAACAAACATGGATTTGTGGAACAGACTAGGGCTCTGAACCTCTACTGGTTTATGTTTTGCATCACTGCTTACACATTTGACTAGTAAATACACACTGGATTTAAAGCATCAGTAAGTAAAGAGGACATCACTGATCCTCACTAGCATGTAGCTGAACAAAATGCCAACATCTGGACAAGTGGTAACAACACAACTTTAAATTGCAATGACCTTTTATTTGATGTGCTGGCCTACAGGTGGAAAATGCTGCACATTAATGTGGAATTTATGACCTATTTTCCACTTCTGGGTAGGTTCTGTTCGTATTACAAGAAATACTTCCAGAAAATTGGTGCTAATATCAAGGTTTTCTGGGTTCTATTAAGTTTTGGAAGCTAAAAATCCTTGTGCTGAGACAGAAACATGAAAATATTTGATACTAAGATCAGCTTTGTGAAAAGAAGCAACTATACAGATTCTAAGCTGTGAAATTGCAATTCTTTTGAACTGTTTTGTTCTTGTACACCCAACACCCAGATCATCATGCAGAGCTCATACACACAACTGAATGCAGAGATGTTGTAGTTAAGAACTATTGCATTATTACCAAGAATTCTCAAGCTCAAACTAAACAGTTTAAGCCATGTCATGTCCCTTTCTTTTCTTCTTTTATTTTTAAATAGTTTTTTTTTCCAAGAGCATCTCACTGGAGAGATCAATTGGTAATCTGTTGCAAAAGCTATGGTATGATATTACAACCTTATAGTGCACATTTAGAAAAATTCTTGGAAGCTGTGAAATGCTGTAACCTGTTCTCTCTGGTGTCTTGAGGCTATTTTCAGTTCTCTTTTAATGAAAATAATCCAACTGTAGTTGTTGCATTAGACACCGAAAGGCTGTGCAAACTGATTGCCACCTGAAACATCAGGAGCAGTACTAGAAAGGGCAGAAGAAATGCCTGGCAAGAAGAGGGTCAAACAGCCAGTTGCTCTGTAACAGAGCTGACACTTGCACCATCATAAAGGCCATTCTAATTACTACTTAATTAGGGGTATAGCTCTCACCAATCACTTGTTTGGAAACCAAACCAGGGGTGGCTACACAGTCTGCTTCCATGAGGAAAAGGAGAGGGGAAAGGGATGAATAACACTACAAATAATACAAATGGCCCTCCCCACACCCCTGTTTCCTAGGAAGCCCAGAGCCACATGCCTGAGCTGGTGGCTTATTATTTCTTGTGCAGTGACAGACAGAGCAAGAGCCAGTGACAGAGAGCAAGGGTGTCTGGCTGTCTCCTTGATTCCAAGAAAGATTAGGTATAACATAATGGAAAAATGGGGAGGTAAAAGGGATGGCACAGATGAGGAAGTGAGGTAGGGAAAGGAAAGTTGAGAAACCTAGAAGTGGAGAGACAGAATAAGAAATGAAGAGACAAAATGTTGATACAGGTCTGGGCTGTCAAAGTTGATTCATGCAGATGAAGTGACACGTTTCCAGAGTATGTTCATGTTAAGTACTACAACAAGGCACAGAGTCAGATGTCCTAAATCCTGTGGACTGGAGCCAGTCATACAATCATAGAAACATAGAGCTGTCTCCGTTGGAAGGGACCTATAGAGGTCATCCAGTCCAACCCCCCTGCTGAGAGCAGGGACATCCTCAACTAGAGCAGGGTGCTCAGAGCCTCCTCAAGCTTCACCTTGAATGTCTCCAGGGATGGGGCCTCAACCACCTCCCTAAGCAACTTTTTCCAGTGTTCTACCACCCTCCTGGTAAAGAACTTCTTCCTTACATCCAATCTAAATTCACTATTTTCTAATTTAAAACCATTGCCCCTCGTCCTTTCAGTCCAGGCCTTTGTAACCAGCCCCTCTCCAGGCTTTTTATAATCTCCCTTCAGGTGCTGGAAGGTGGCTGTTCTGTCTCCCTGGAGCCGTCTCTTCTCAAGGCTCAACAGTCCCAGCTCCCTCAGCCTGTCCTCATAGGAGAGGTGCTCCAGTCAAATGCTATGGCCATACAGTGGCCAAACAGCAATCCTATAACAATTTTGAAAAAAAAATGCAATGAAATCAGAGTAAATATTCCCCAGGTATTTAATCTCAAAAGTTCAGAAGCCATGTTCCTCTAGTACATAATTCTAGACATAAACGATCACTACTTCACTTCGATCATGAGTGTCCTTTTAATTTATAGAGTGTAACTCTGTAGGCTGAGGGCCATCATTTTCCCATATGAACTAAAGAAGGTAACTATGAGAGTGGTCTAGGCAGCTAGAAAACAGTGGAGCATTTGAAGGCTGAATTACTGCAAAAGTGGTGGAGCTCTGGCCCTCGTGATAAGTTTTCTGGTGTGTAACTGAAAGAGCATATGTTGTTCTGGTTGTACCAAATACAGAATCAGAGTATGTACCAGACTGCAAGCTGGTGTGACAATTCCATCTGCTCTGGGTTTACATCCCAGAGTCATATAAGGACAAGACCAATAACATGTTAGATCATTTTCACAGAAGGAAAATCTGTCTATGTGAGCTAGAGGAAAGACAGAAAATTCAGCCACATTTCTATAAGAGAAACAGGGCTTCATGGTTTCTCTGTTTAGACATAGCCCAAGATGATTCAAGATCTGGGATTGAAATCAAATATACCTTCATGCACATGATGAGCAGGTTCCCTTGACATACACACACCATGCCAGTCTGGTCATGACACCTACCTCTTTGCCAACACATGCTGTTTGGTTCTCTTCCTTTGAAATGCCACAGTGATTCCTGCCTCCTGTTCTTGTCACTTTGAGGAACTTCCTTTTCCTGTGATTTGTGAGGATTTGTGAGGATAATGAGATCTCAAGGAGAGGTCTTTAGACAGCACTTTGTTCACCTGAACACATTTCTTTGTACTGTGAGGAGAATAAGATTAGAGATGAGAAGGGGAGATTAGAAGACAATGGGAGAAAGAATGTTGAGGGCTGTGATCTATGCTAAACATCAATATATGTTCCTGGTGGAACTGATAAAAGTTGACCAGTTTCTCTATCCTTTTCATGAGTGATAAGTGATTCATTTCTTTAGCATCAACAGAATGCAGACAGATAAAGAATCAGTTTAGTCTTCCAAATGGTTTGAAGGGTCAAACTCTCTGTTGGGATGAAGAAGAGGGAGAGAAACTGAAGAAATGGAGAGAAAGAGTGGCAGGATGTAAGAAAGGAACTTCCTAAAGCAGAGATGCCACCAGCAGAATAGACATTTTCATCTTTAACAGGAGGTCTGGACAGGAAGCAGCCATTTGTTGATGCCCCTCTGTTGTCCCAGAAGTAAACCCAAATATTTGTACAGCTTTGTTTCAGCTGAGGGGCTGAAAGCCTCATGTAGGGAAGATAATGAATTTCTTCGCTTCACTTTCTCTGTCCCTTAACCTCCAATTGATTATACCTTGTACTTAGAAGGCAAAATTAACAGCTCTGCTCACCAGCAGCAGCTCCTGTGACTAATGAGGAGGGGCAAGAACTGTGTAACAATAATTTACTACTTCTCTATGCAGATCTCACTGATGGGGGGGATATTAGCTCCTAGGAGGATGGACAGCCTGAGCTACAAAAGGAAATTTCATACATGCCTTCGAAGAGTTGTCAGACTGAATTAGAGTCAGTAACTGCTCAAATATCACTGAGTGTCCAGATATAAACTTTGCAGTATTTTATTGGCTCGTTAAGCCATGCATTACCTACAAATATTTTTCATTATCACTGAAATATTACACTGTTACTAGCTTTCAGGAATGGCAATGGTTTCTTTTTTTCTCTCCTTTCCCTTTCATTTTCCTTTTCCCTTTCCCTTATTTCTCTTCCTTCCCTCTCCTTTTCCCTTCTCTGCCTCACTTCCTTGCTCTTGATCTCCCTCCATCCCTCCTCTCCTTTTCTTTCACTTTCTTCCTCCCATTCTCTTTAGACAAAGATTTGTCAGATGCACTCCAATGGAATTGCTGACAGTAGTCTATTCTACAGCTTTCATGTTATCACCATTAGAAACACATTATGCATGTGACTCTACTTGCCTCTTAATGTGTCTCATCTCCTAAAGTGTGGTATAGAGAAATCTCACTCCTCAGGTGGATTGTCTGCCCTGAAAGCAGTATGAACCTAACAAGGAGATAAATAGCAGTAAAAAACTAGCAGCTAAGAAGATTTTAAAGCAGATCAGGTTCTGCTGTTTATAAATTAAAATTGTCAAACTTAAGATTTTCATTTTCCCTTTGTGTGAACTAAAATGCCATTGAAACGTACTTATAAAATCTTAAAAAAAAAATCCCAAAGAAGAAATATTTTAAGATGAGTAATTGAGATTCAGTATTTTGGCAGTATAAATAGTGTTGACACTATAGGTTAGATGAAAGCATAGGGTGTTTATTAACGTGGGCAGACAACAGAACTTCTTTTTCAAATCTTTATTTTTTAACTACTTGAAAATCAGGCTAATGAACTATAGTAACACAAAAAGGATTGGCTAGGAAAAATAAATCTTAAGCAGAAATGAGGAGGGGTTTGAGAATATAGTAAAAGCAGTTTTAAGCAAGTTTCAAGCAATTTTAGGATGAGGTCTTTTTCAGTAAAAAAAAAAAACCCTACATGAACTTCAAGTGCTCTTTTTTTTGTGCAATTGCTAGAGAGATGAAGATTCAATGAACACCCAAGTTTGGTCAAAATTTGTAAGTGTCTTGGATAAAAATGCAACATTTTCAATAAAAAGATGTATAGCAATACAGTGACTTGGATCCCTCAAAATAAGAAGTTGTGTAATTAGCAAACAATCAGTCTAATCCTTCCTCTCTCCCTTTAAAGGAAAAATATAAGTGCAAACCAATCTTCTCAGTGTAGAGTAGGTGTGCTCTTGGTGTTTTATCTATGTATCTCTTGGCTAAATAAATGAAGGTGTACTTAAAAATCATTGCAGAAAATAGAAAAGCTCCAATTTATTTAAATATCCTGTAAAAATGCCTTTCTGTTGAGGGGACAAGGCTATTATTCCTGCAGGGACACTTCTATGGAAGGAAGGTTTTTAAGATAGGATTTTGAGATCTCTTAAATGCAGGGACTGTTATTTCACTATCTTTTGGGTTCAAAAAAAAAAAAAAGAAGAGAAAATTCTGTCTCTATGTCTTGCTCCCTATCCCAAACTAGATAGTCTACAGAGCACTTGGGAGAATGTTTGATGCTGTTACAAACTGAAGAACACTATACATAGAATGTGATCTGCTTGGGAGATGCTGTGCTCTCACTTCAGCATGCAAAAACGATGTTTCCCATAAGCAAAAACAGAAAGTAGACAATGCTTAGACATCCTTAGACCCATACGTGTAAATAACTTTGTTCCTATTTTGGAGACTGAACAACTGAGGTTGCATGAGGTGATAAGGTCTACCAGGGAGCAGAAGCTCTAACAGGACACTGTAGCTCACTCCATACCAGGGAATTAGGTGGTGCTGGGACATGGGGACAGGCATGATAATTCAGCCTTTTGCTAGTTAGTCTTTTATACAGCTTAGTTGGCTTAGGCCATCTGGCACTGTTTCTGGAGAAGAGTTTTGAAAATGGGCATTACAAATCAGAAACCACTACCCTTCTTCGAAGGTAGAGAGTCTTTTCTCTGTGTATCAGTGACTGTGTTAGCTGGGCTCGTATTCTGGGAAAAAACCCACAACACTCACTAGCTGACCTAGCCTGACATTTCAGTAATCCTGACATTGGCTTGACTTTTGGTTTTGCTCACCTTCATTACCCACTTACCTGAGAAACCAGACTAACCCCAATTCCAGACATATTGCAAGTGCAGAGGTGTTCAAAGTCAGTGTATTTCTCATTCACTGGGACTATGTAGCTGTGTGGTTTAATTACATTTTGGAAAATATCTTAAAAAACAAAACAAAACACGAAACCAGGGTTTTCTCAGGAGCAAATTTTCCAGGTGAGATTGTATCCAGTTGCCAAGTGTTTCTGAGCTGCCTGGCCTGGCTGTCAGCAGCCCAAATGAGTGCATTCCTTCCATTCCTCCTCACTTTAGTGAAGACTTCATCCTTCATTGCACATTTGTAATATCCTTCCATGAGCACATAGCACCTTTGTCATTGACAAGCAGTAGGTTGGTTCATACATGAGTGACAGGTGTTTCTGTATACTAGATATATGTTCTAGTCCCCACTATTCAAAATTACAACTGTACAACTAATAGACTGTGGATGCAAAGCTATAGCTAGAGAAGAGGAAACCTATGAAGAGAGGATATTAATTTCTGACAGGTATCCCATGGCACACATCAGGCCAGAAATAGTTTCTGATCTATATTTGGAAGCTAGTCTCATTGAAATGCTTTTGTAATAGAACATTTTGCACTTGGATGTAACTGTGAGTGATTTCTGCAATGCACCAGGGCAGTGTGTTAATTCTGTACAGTTAGTTAAATTCCGTGAAGAAAATAAAATTCTACAGATGTTATGGGGGGTTTTCTCTCATGAACACCAGAAATCAGTGTGCCTTTTACAATACATACTTAGTGTCATTTAGGGATACCATCATCTTTCTGTCAAGTTCCCTGCTTAGACTATTTTTCTTTTTGTTAACCTTAAAGATAACCCATTATCTGTTTCCTACTTTATGACACCTATAGAACATGAATAGAAAATGAAAAGCAAGAAAGGTGTTATTGTCAAGGCACTGCTATTTTTCAACTTTCCTCCTGTTTTTCTTCTGCAAACAACAAGGTGCTGAAAAGTATCATTTGCTAGACATTAAAACACAAAGAGCAGACGTCTCATCTACATTTTTACAAAGAGTAAACAGGTGGGACATTGATGTAAAATGGGTGTTAAACTTACTTTCCTCTCTCCACACATATTCTTTATTACTGTAGTTTTGTAAGGGAGAAGTGGTTTTCAATATTTTTTTTCCCCCCCCCCATGTGATGGATCCTAGAGTAGAATCATAGGATCATAAAGGTTGGAAAAGACCTCTAAGGTCATCAAGCCCAACCATCGAACATTATCATGACTACTAAACCATGTCCTGAAGTGCCATGTCTACGCATTTTTTTAACCCCTCCAGGGATGGTGACTCCACCACCTCCCTGGGCAGGCTGTTCCAGTGCCTCACCACTCTTCCAGTAAAGAAATTTTTCTTAATATCCAATCTAAATCTCCCCTAGTGAAACTTCAGCCCATTTACTCTTGTTCTATTGCTAGTTAGTTGGGAAAGAGACCAACTACAATCTTCTGAAGGGAGAGCAGCAGATGTCATTTACCTTGACTTGAGTATTGCTTTTGATACTCTCCCATAACATCCTCATAGAAAAACTCAAGAAATGTGGCATAGACAATTGGTCTGTGAGGTGGATTGAAAACTGGCTCAACAGCAGAGTTCAGAGGGTTGTGA
>VWZY01010004.1:0-20830 GCA_013399075.1 Chloroceryle aenea
AAATAAAACCCAAGAAAGACAAGCAATGAAAATGAAAACAATTGTTCACCAAAAAGTGACCAATGCTCAGATAGTCCCTAAGAAGTGCCCCCTCACAGCCAAATTTCCCTCTAATTTTATTGCTGAGCATGATGTCATATGGTATGGAATATCCTTTTGGTCATCTGGGGTCAGCTGTCCCAGCTGTGTCCCCTCCGAAATTCTTGTGCATCCCCAGCCTATTTACTGATAGGGTGGTGTGAGAAACAGAAAAGGCCTTGACTCTGTACAAGCACTGATCAGCAGTTTCTAAAAAATCCTTGAATTATCAACACTGATTTCAGTAAAAATCCCAAACATATTGGCTACTGTGAAGAAAATTAATTCTACTGCAGTCAGAACTGGCACACTGAGATAAATCTCTTCATTTCATAAACTTAATGTACAGGACACCTATAGTTTCCTGAGGCAAAAATAGTTGACATTTTTTTTGAAAGGATATCCTAAGGGTTGTTCTTGAGCATAGAATGCCTTTAAGGCTTGCAGAAACATCTAGTTACATACTTCTTACTGTTATTGCCAATGGTATTCTAATGAACAGCTTGTTTTATCAGAAACCTGTTCCTTACTATAACCATAAATGGTACTGTACACTGCATCATTCTTCTCTGAAATCAGCTTTAGGATAATATATTTCTTTTCTTCAGAATATGCAGGGAAAAGGAATTCTTTTCTTCTTTTATATTTCAATCTACACTTGTTGACGATTCATAGAGAGCTGTAACAGCATTTAATGAAAGTTTCCTTGGAAAAAGAAAGAATCCCATAAATTCTAAAGCAGAGATATGCCAGAAGCAGAACACCTGCCACTGACTTCTTCCCACGGATAGCAGTAAAGGACTCACTAGTAGGTAAAAACCCACTGGCAGTGAGTGTTCAAAAATAACTTTTGAATTTGATAGCTCTGTGGAACATGACCTGATACAGCCAGTTGTAAGCACTACATTTTGCCACTAGTTTAAAGAAATGTGCTTTGGGGTTTTGTTGCTTTATTTTTGTTTCATATAAGCAAGGATGTTGTTTCCTTAATAACAAAGTAAGCTTATTCCGATGCCAGCATTTTAAATAAGAATTTTAGAACCTTAGTGCATGAATGGGCCATAGTTTTAAAGATCCAGTAATATTATACCAAAGCCCCAAAGCAGCTGGAAAAGGAAAATGCTTGATAAAGAATACACACTTTTCAGTTCTTTCTTGAATTATTTCAGTTCCCAGGTGATTGCAGTATATATCCCAATTCATTCAATTATACATGATTCTAACAATGTTTTCCTTAAGATGTTACTCCAAATCTTCCACTTCACAGCAGTATTTTCCAGTGCAGTTCTACAGTGGAATTAATGCATGAAAGAAAAACACTGAAATGTAAAAGTTCTATATCCACTGCTTCATCATACTTTGAGACTTTTCAGTTTTTGCTCTTCAAAGTGTATTGAGAACCTTCAAATCTTACCACATACATTTTTCTCCAAAATATAATTCTATGCATACACATACACAAACATACCTTCTTAAAAAAGTAAGAAAGGAATAATCATCACTGAGCCTAGAGAGCTGCATCAGGGAATATATAGGCTTCTTTTGCTAATTAGAACTACATTACTGGATAAATCATTAACTGTCCTTGTTTGAGTGAGAACAGAACTAATTCGATTCAGTGATTTTACTTTTCACCTCGGTTTCTTCTAACTAACTGCACTTTCTGAAGTTAACGACATATTTTCGTAGTGTTTGCTTCTAGCAGTGGCAACGTTCAATATTTAGAGTTACTACCAAGGATTGGTGTGCACACAAAGGTCTCTGCTCAGTCTTGTGTACCACATTGGGGAGTGCAGAAAGTAAAAGGTTGCACCTGTGGAGTGTACAGGACATGTGACCCAAAACTGACCAGTGAGGGATTACATCCTATATACATCATATTCAGTATAAAGCTTAGGGATCATGAGGTTCAATCTCTTCTTCAAAGGCCAGCATCTGAGGAGGACTCTGTCCATTCTGCCTTCAATCCAAATCTGTGTGTTTCTGATTTCAGTTCCAGAATCCTGTTCACATCTGCCACTGAGTCCAGGCTGGGATGTTCCCAGTGTCTGCTCCACAGCATCAGTGGTGACATAATGCCCATCAGGGTATTTGGTTTTGATACTGGTTTTATATATGTCTGTAAATATATTCTTCTTTTGTTTTGTTTTTATTAAAGCTGTTCTATCTTTCTTTTCTAATAGAAAAGTCTCTCTCCATTATTCACAGAGTGAGTCTGCTATAGGTCTAGTGGATGGTCCTGACCCTAAACCTTGACATTAACATAGATACATATGAAACAAATTTTAAGGCATTGAATTACAGAGTTATATTAGGTTAGTACTGTTTTACTCCAGGACTGAACATTTGCAGTCTTTTCTCTCAGCTATGAATATTGTTATGTATGTTTTCCTGTTCTGATTCTGCCACATTGAACCTGCATCCTCAAGAATACTGAATTACTTCTTTCCAACTAAATTTTCTCTGGTTACACTACTCCAGTGTTTTTAACTCCCCCTTAAAACCTATATTGGCATGCATTTAGCTGTGCATGTTTCCTACAGGGAGTATAGCAGTTTTGCTACAGATCTTAATATCATCTCTAAATAAGCTAAAGTAATTTTACCTCTGTGTTTATATTTAATTCAACTCCCTCAAACATATCCACTTATAATTTACCTAAATGATGTCATGATTACAAATTGTGAATCCTGTCACTTGCAGTCTGTGCATGTTATGTCAGGGAGTCATAAAATCTTATGTATTAACTGACGTGATAAACCACTCTACTGTCTGTTGATTATCTCCTTAGCTGGTAATTACATGGTCAATTTTTAGCTGGAATTGTTAACATTCATACTGAAACACAAATTTGGTCTTTTTGTCTTGGTGACTTACATATTTGTTAATTTCCTGTGTACACTGTAATATATTTTAGGAGATTTACAGATTAAAAATATGACTAAAGGGCTTCCTGATAGTTCCCATTGCCCAGAGAAAGCAGAAAAATGATCAAAACATACAGGTGATATAAAATGTATAAATACACAAGCTTTCATTATCTTTAGAGCTGGTCCCTATCTTAATGAATTTCCTATGAAGAGCACAGTCTATCATTGCTTGCTCTTTGTTAACAGCTGGTTTCACACACACACACACACACACACACACACACACACATATACAAACAATGTATTTTTCTTTTTTACCCCCATTGCTGAGAGACATGTATGAAGGATCTGAGCTTGCCCTCCCACAAAAGGGAGAATTCCATCATGCATAAGGATATGTAGTAAAAGAGCTTTATACACATGGCTTTGAAACATGCACACCTGTCTTATTGGTTTCATAGATACTCCTCATTGCCATAAACTTGATAGATTTAAGAGTCAGAGAGGTAATATCACAAATGTACCCACATTAAACTGATTTTCAGAGTGATGGAACCTCAGAGGCAAAGTCAGCAAAGGGTCATGGAGGATGAAACAGCCTGAATAAATTGTTTGTTTTAATTTCTTTCGGGTGACCAGAAAGAATGTTGGAAATAAACTTGTTCTTTGTTAGTGGCATAGCGAAGACTGGCATAATACAATTCACTTAATCTAAGTTTAACTGTGCAGAAGTTAAGGTCAAATAAAATTAATAGATCTCATTCATTCAAATACTGTTAGCTTAAACAGACTCAGAGGAATGGTTGTTTCTGGCAGAAGTGAGAAGTTAAAATGTTGGAATCTGTGTCCCTGGAATAGAATGGCAATTTTATTGAAAAATTTTCCAGCTACACCAGCCTACAGTTTTGCCAGGCATTTGATTTTTGATAAGAAATATAATCAACAACATCCTGCATATACAATCAGGCACTGAGAATACTGAGGAATGTGAATATTTGAAAATGTGTAGGAGTTAGTTGTTTAAAATTTCCTTTAAAAGAGGGTAGATTAGTAATCCCCCCCCTTTTTTTTGTTAATAGCAAGCAATAATCATGATGAGGCATTTTATTTTCTCATCTTTTTTAACTTATCATGCAATAAGAGATTTAAAAGCCAACAAAACTGCTGTTGATGACATCTATTCTAGTCTTTAAAAGACAGAGATTTTACAAGAAAGGAAAGGTCACATAATATAATACAAAAAGTGCTGCCCAGAGATGTTATTTCTTTAGAAGGCATAATACCAAAGCATTAGAGAATAAACTGAGCAGCCTCTGCTGTTGCCTGGATATAGTTCAGGGTATTTTTGCCAGTGCAGAGAGGTGAGTTAAGTCATAACAAAATTCCATCTCTGATAGTTCATCACTGTTAGATAATTCTGCTGGAGGCACTTTCTGCCTGCTTTTGGAATGTGCTTCTTAGGACCTTTAGATGAATCACAGCTTTTCCCTTTTTCTGTCACTGTCAGGTTTTACTGTCCCATTAATGTATGCATCAAGGCTAATTCATTTGAGAAAACCAGTTAATAATGTCAAACTGAATGAGTGAATACTAGCTGGAAATATGTCAGAAATTGGCAGAGAAGCAGGAATGCTGGTGGATCTTTCCCCTGTAACAATATCAGAAAATCCTTTAATATCAGAAAATCCTTTATAAGGACCTGGGGACAGGCAGGCACTTCAAGATTCTGAGATAGAATATTCCCTTGACACTAAATCAGGAATGGATACGATTTAAACAGACTAGGAAGGAAGTAATCTTAGCATTCATACCAGAAAAGTGGAAGAATTTGGATTAATAAGCAAATTCCCCAAATCCAATGAGAAATTCTTTTATTTCTCTCACAAAAGGATGTATTCCTGTAAACTTTTCTTTGTTTCATGCTCAGTGCTTTATTTCAGCCTTAGTACTTGCAAGTGAGGATTAGTTACCTATTGAAGATATCCAAGGATGGCATTTATTTTTAGACATCTCAAGAAAATCTGAAGTGGGGCTAAAGTTAACGGTATTTAATTTAAAGAGGGACTTACAGCTTTTGAACTTTGCTCTTACTACTGCAGATAATAGACAGCAGATAAGATGATTAAATAATAGCAAGGAAACCTTTTTCCATTCCATGTAGGATCTGCAGTTCCTCTGGAGGTTTGGATTAGAGTTGAATGGAAGAGTTCACAGTTCAGCGACATATAATCAACAATTTATAAAATTGTTATTCTATTATGACTTTAATGATGAACAATATTTAAATAAGAATATGAAAACAAGCTATTCACGGACCTTAATTCTCATATTCTCAAGTAGATTGTCTATATGTAATTCTTTCTTTGTTCATCAAAAAGAGCTACCAAAAGTTATTTCAGGTATTTTATTAAAAAGTTTTGCTCATTGCAGTTTTGGAAGAGACTACTTCCTTTATCCTGCAGGGATGATTGTCAATATTTCAGGACTCTTTAAATGGTGAATATGTTTTCAGTGCCCTTCCATACAGAAATCTCCCTGCTGCAGTCACCTTGGTAGCCTGGCACTATACCTTTTCATCCAAACTTTTCTTTCTTGAGTGCTGGCTGTTTACATAAACTGGTCACACTTCTGATTGATGGAAAAGTGTAGCCCTGAACTGTTTAGTAAAAACAGCATACCCTTCATATTGCATGCTGAGTTTCCACCATGAGAACAAAATCCTTGTGCAGAAATCTATTAACTGGCTCAGGCTCAATGAGCTAATTTTTCAAAGTGTGTTGACTTTTAGGTGCCTCTTTGTCCATGTGAGAGACATATGTAGTCTTTTACGAATCTAGTCCAAAATGACTTGGCAGAAAGACTTGCATGAGAGGACATTGTAGAGAGGTAGGTGCTGGTCTCTCCTCACAAGTAACTAGTGACAGCACAAGAGGAAATGACCTCAAGTTGCACCAGGGGAGGTTTAAACTGGACATTAGGAGAACTTTTTTCACTGAAAGGGTTGTAAGGCATTTGAACAGGCTGCCCAGGGACATGGTTGAGTCACCATCCCTGAAAATGTTTAAAAGCCATATAGATGTGCTGCTCGGGAATATGTCCTAGTGGTGGACTTCGCAGAGTAGGGTTAGTGGTTAGACTCAATGATCTTAAAGGTCTTTTCCAACCTCGATGAATCTATGATTCTATACTAATGCAACCTTCAGTATGAGCTACTTGTTTTGTGGAACACTGAAATGAAAATGAAGTTTCTTCTTTTCATGTCAGCGGGGTCTAGAATCACAAAGAATTAATCTCGTCTTTTCAGGAATTTATACCAGAAGTACAAGAAAAAAGGTTTATTTGTTGAAAAGACAGTAGCTGCTGTGAAATAACCATCACCCTACCAAGTAAACCCCTCAGTAAGAGCATGTTATTCTTCCCAGAGGACCTGGTGAAAGCCGTGTTTCTATGAAACACCCACAGTGCTGTGAGCTCATTATTGTACCTGAACAGCCTGTTTTCACCGACAATAATCTTTACTATATCTGAGCTATTTGTTGAGAGATGGAACTGTGCAATAAATGACCTGAGACCTTAAGAAAAATAAATTTATGAAGACTGTTTGTTACTGGTTTCTAAGTAAAAATGTAGCTATATGCTGGAATGCATCTAGTCATTGTTACGGTGAAGTGTATAATTCAGAGATCTACTAAAAGAAGTAAATATTGATACATAAAATTATAAAGGCGAAAATGTATTTACCTTTCATTCTATAATGATTGGTACCAGACATGACTATCAGAAAAGAGTAGACTATTAATTACAGGTCCTATATATATAATAATATTTCACCTTCACAATAATCTTATTCTGCCATTTTGTTAAACTAGATTATCTAATTAGAAGATTGAAAGTCAACTTTATTATGGGGTATAAGCACCTTCTGAGGAAAAAAAAGAATTTAAAAGATCAGGGTTAAATGACTGCTGTCTTCAGTAAGATCTGACACACTATTCACTGCTTCTCAATGCAACTTTACCAGTTTTCAGATATGCAGCATAAACATAAGTATAATAGTTAATCTAACTTTAACCAGTAGGAAAAAATTAACTTAAGATAATGTGAACATCTGAACCCCACTAAAGGCAAGGCTTCCTTGGAAGGAGTCAGAAATAGTAGATTAATATGCATGCTGCAGTAACCAATTCTGAATGCCAGGACATTTTTCAAAATGACTGCCCTATTTGTAGCTTTTAACAAAAATCTCTACTCCTGTATGTAAATTTTCTAGATTTTAACTTTTTTTTTTATTTTCCCCTCCATTTCCTTGTTATTTTTAACACCTTTTCCTTTAATGATTTTACATCCTTCATGAAACTAACAGTAACTTCAAACATAGCCTGTAAAGCTCTATAAAGGAGTCAAATTCTGTACCATGTCAATAGGTGTAGGCTAACAGCACATACATTATACCTTCCATAGATGGCAAAACCCTTGAGGCCTTCAAGGTCTACAAGTGCTGTTCTGTCTTATATCTAGGGTCCCATGATCTTCAAATCTACTTAATGACAAACTTGCCTATTCTTATACTATGTGTCTTTTTTACCTATCTGGAAAATAAAAAGAACATAATAAAAGCTATAAACATCTGTAGTCCCTAGATACTTCTCTTGATTTCTGACCAGTAGTTATTCTGGTCTTTAAAATCCAAACTTGTGTAAAACAACTGTTTTTTTCTTAGAATTACCTAAGGATGAAAAAAATGTTCTGAGGGAGACATGTTATTATATCAACTCACATGTCCTGGCTTTTTGTGAGGTTTATTTGGGATAAAACATAGACGAGAATAAAGCTGTGATACTACTATTAAAGAAAGCTGTTGTTTTGGTTAAGGCCCAGCCAGCAACTAAGCACCATGCAGCTGCTTGCTCGCTCAAGGTGGGATGGGGAGGAGAATCAGAAGAAAATGGTAAAACAAAATTGTGGATTGAGATAAGGACATTTAATAGGACTAAATAAGGAGAGAAGAGTTATTATTAATAATAATAATAAAAGATCATACAAAGCAAGTGATGCACAACTGCAGTTCCTCACCACCCAGAACCTGATGACCAGATTCTTCCTGAACTATGATCCCTCAAATGACCCCTGGTTAGCACTCCCAGTTTATATATTGAGCATGATGTCATATGGTATTGAATATCCTCTTTCTAGTAGCAATAGATGAAGAGAAGGCTAGAGGTTCTAGTACTTCTTGGAAAAAAGCAACCGGAAAAATTGATTTTTGAAAACCAATTTTGTTCAAAACAAATAGCTAAAATTTGCAACTTATTTGATAAGTTGCTAAAAGAAAGAGAAAATCACTAAACAGTTGACTTTAGAGGTTTCCAGTTTCTTTAGTGACATAGGATACGTCTGGTATGCTGGAGGTCTGCAATTACTAGAATACTCTGGAAAAGTAACTTTAGAAGTTATTAGTAAGTCAATTGCCAGCTCAATTCAATGCCTTCTGTATGTATTTGCCTAAGTAACTACATTCTTAATATAACAAAATGCACCAAAACCTGCAGCAACCAGGCCACTTGCATAACTGATTGCATGTATAATTAGTTAATTTGTTATAGCAGAGATATGTAAATATAACCTAAAATAATTCCTAAAGATTTTGATGGATTTAAAGTAATGCCTCTTTGGAAATTTTATAGTGTTAAAAATAGGAATACATTCAAAGTTTAATCTAATACTATCTTCATTGGAAAATGTTGTGCAGAATTTCATTTCATTAGTTCTGTTTCATAGCTAAGAATCTGAAGAAGGCATCAACTTCTGTTATAGTTCAAATTCACTTTAAACTAAGAAAGGCATGAAAATTTTCACATTTTAACACATATTACCTTTAGTTATTTTTCTGTGTGTGTTTGCATTGACTACCTTGACTTTGTGTAATGGGGTTCCCTCTTAAATCACTTGCATCACTTGTTACAGAGTCCTAATTTAAGATTCTGTTTACTGTGGAGTGAGTGGAATGCACCTCACTCAAAGACAACAGTACAATTTATTAAGATAGATAATAATTTGACATAGCTTAATAAATTTGATAAAACTTAGCAAAAAACAACAAAGATTAATCAAGGTTCAATTTGATGGTAATATCACTACATACCTTGCTATGGATCAACTTGATTAAAAGCATTTGGATTACAATATTTGTATGAATGTATATATGTATACACACAATGAAAGTGACTTGGAGTTGGGCTAGGGTGATTTTCCTAGGGATTGGGAGTGGAAGGTGTGGCTGCCCTATTGAGTTACCAGGGTTTCAGAATGGACCCCCTTGCTCTCTAAACTCTTACTCATAGAGGTGCCTATGTGTAGCTAGATCCAATCTTAGACCCAGGCAACATTTTCTGACTATCAGAGAGCTCTGAGATATAGTATGAAGGATGAAGGATATCCTCCCACTCAGTCATGAGGTTCAGAATAGACTCCCTTGGTCTCCAGACTTCTTCAGATAATAAGGTAAGATCTACCTAGGTTCCAGACCTGGTCAATAGTTTATGCCTAAGAAAATTTGGGTATTGGGACTTTAGTGGGGTGCTCAGTGCAATATTGTGTTTCTTATATAACTTGAGGTGACATCAGCAATTCAAGTATTTAGTACTGATACAGTAACTTATGAAATAGCAATGCTTAACCAATTGAAATCAAGAAATGGTTATAGCAAATAGTGATTCACAGAAAGTTAACAAAGCTCACTAAGTAAAATGACACACACACATGCACGCAGCTATACACAGGTATAAAGGTTAACCTGTAATAAAGATGTTGCTTTTCTGCACTTGATAATAAATTTGGGCACTCAAGTATTTTTGTGAAAATCCTAAAGATCACAAATACTCATGTCTCCCTTTGTTGGTCTTTGCAGACAGACAGTGATTCCCTTCACTAGTCTCTCCAAATGGACACTGATTCTGTCAGTCTTTGCAGACAGATGGTAATTTTCCTTCATCAGCTTTACCAGTGGATGGCCACAGTCTGTCCTGAGAAGTGTCCCAGCTCATGGGATGATAAAGAAACTCAGCCCACTGAGATCCCAGAGAGCTCCAATGGGCCTCACTTAGGATCAGTTATTTACAGGGTCGAAGATGATTGGTTTTGGTCAATACTAGGCTAGTATTTTTCCACTGTGTCCATTAATTTTGTCAGGCTAGCTTGGCAGTTCCCCAATGGGTGTGTGGTCTTTCATCAGCCTCTGTCCAAAGTATTCACAAGTTATGGTTACAGTTAAGAAGCACCTAACTGTTCCATCTTGCTGACCTCATCTCTGGGTAGTGTGGGAATCTGTTTAATTTCATGCTGACTTTCAAAACGAGAACATAGCAATCTCTCCCAGTCTTCTACATTGTGAAATGAAACTCTGATGGTACTGGTTTCACACAGTGCTTTGGGAGTCAGCTTTGCCAGCCAGGGGGTTAGCCTCACAGCGTGGCGTAGGAATTAGCTTCGCAAATAGGCCCAGGGTGGGAGACTGTACCACCACACCTTGATTCCTTATAGACTTGTTGAATATGAATTAATAAATATTTGAGTTGAATATACTACAGAATATATAACTGCTAAGTATTATGACATAAATAAGTTGTAAATCATTCACTTTTGCTAAATGCCACAGGATAAATCCCAAATCCACTTGACTGTGTGTACACATATATATGCATATATATGTGTATATTTGAGACAAATAGATGTTCAATGAAATTTATTAAATGTAATTTTAAATATTAAACCAGATCAAAGACAAAGTAGCAGTGGCACACTGTCTGAATAATAGTTACAGGAGCAGAGAAAGGACAACCATTTCACTGGGCCAGCTGGGATTAGAGCCTTTAAAAACATATTACATGCACCTAATTTTTTTTTTGGCTTCCTGAATCTAGGACCATCTGTTTGGATGGCTGGGTGCCCATTCAGAAGTTGGTAGAGTCTTTGTCATTAAGCAGAGATGCCAGGTATCAATAGGATTGAGATAGAAAGGCCTGCAGAACACTGCAAAGGACATCTGTTCTTCAGGAAAAGAGGAGGGAAGTTCGTCTTCTGTGACAGCCCCACTACACTGACACCACATGCCTTCTTGCACCTAATGACACCTGTTCATAATTACATGCCAAAATAATAAGAAAAAAACAAACCATTCCTGAACAATGGAAAATGGGTGGTATTGACTTAAAAAGGCCTCTGTGGCTGCCAGAAAAGTAGGTTTCACAGTGGTGGGCATTTGGGAAACCAAGACAGACCATATGGGATATCAGAATGAAAGTCCAGGCATTTTGTATACCAACAAGCCCTTGGCAAACAGTGTTTTTGGGAAACAACCAAAATGACAAAAACAGTAAACAAGGAAGACCTAGACACAACTTTTTTGCACTTATGACTAGAAGTAGATGACAAATTAAAGACACTAAACAATAACAGGAGAGATGTTTTATTCTTCTGTAGACCTTATGAAGAAACAGTATAGCTTGCAGTCGTACAAGTTCACAAAAATTATAAATTACATACTATAAAATAAGTAAATACAAGATAAACCTTCTGGTTTGTCTTGGCACCCTATCAGAACATGGTTATAGTTGACCAAATCACCAAATATATCCTTCCTCCATATAAAATGGCAGTGTGACACTTACAAGGAGACATTGAAATTGCCACAGAGTCCTGTGCATTATATTTATAACATGAGAGTTTTACATACAGGTGTAAATTTGGGTTTCACATCATCTCTAGCTTCAGAGAATATGTATATTCAAATTTATTTACACCAGATTCAGTCACATTCAGAGGGACCTAAAAAGGCTGGAGAAATGAGCAGAGAGGGATGTCCTACAGTAAAGGGAATGCTAAATCCCCATGAACCTGTATATGATGGGGGCTGACCAGCTGGAAAAGAGCTTTGCAGAAAAGGACCTGGGCATCATTGTGTACAACAAGCAGACCATAAACCAGTAATGTGCCCTTGTAGCAAGGAAGGCCAACAGCCTGGGTTGTATTAGGAGAAGTGTTGCCAGCAGGTCGATGAAGGTGATCTTCTCAGCACTCAGTGAAGTGAATAACAGGGACACAAAGATGATTAATGTACTGGAGCAAGTTTTGTATGAGGAGAGGTTGAGAAAGCTGGGATTCTTCAGTCTGGGGAAGAGAAAGCTCAGAGGGGATCTCATCAGTGCATGTAATTATCTGAAGGGAGGGTGTAAAGAAGATGGTGTCGGGTTGTTCTCAGTAGTACTCGGGGAAAGGAAAAGAGGGAATGGACACAAATTCAAATATAAGCAATTCCGCAATTCCAACTAAATACAAGAAAACACTATTCTGTTGTGAGGGTGGTCAAACTCTGGAATAGGTTTCCTAGAGAGGTTGTGGGGTCTCCACCCTGGAGATACTCAAAAGCTAACTGGACATGGTGCTGGGTAACCTTCACTAGCTGACCATGCTAGTGCAGATGATCTGGGCTAGATGATCTCAAGACACCCATTCCAACCTATGATTATTACATTTTGTGAATGGGATAAATCGTTAAGGGATGTGTTAGTTAATAATGACTAATCATCAGAGTTTCTTTCCATTATTTTATTTTCATGCATTTCCTTTTTTTTTTTTTTAAATGCTTGATAGAATTATTTTAGGGCTAAAAGGTTCCACAGTCACTTGACACATTCATAGATGGGATTTAGTTTAAACTTTTCCAGAAGAAAATAATATTTAGTATCATATAAACTGTTACTGATGTTCATACTTCAAATATTACATTAAAACAGTCATTGTTAAGGACATGCAACTGGGTTTCAAAAAAAGTGTGATTTTTTTGCAGAACTGGAGAAATCAGTAGTAATTTACTAGTGATCAAGCTGTCAAGCAAAGTTTAAGTCTTTCATATGTGTGGTTATTATACTCTGAGTCCTTCTGACCTTATCAGATGAGATCAACTTTCATATTGAAGGAAAACATGGTTTCTTGTTGTGTGACTGTCAGTAGGATTCATTATAACTTCTTTGCTTAATTACTGTTTTTTTCCTCACATTATATTCCAGCCTGACAGAGATTGTTTAATAAACTGTAGATCTTTATTCATATTTGTTATGTGTAAATGAGTTCAAATAGCAGTTGTTCATTCATCTGTCCATATTGACAGCCTTTATGGCCTACTGGTCTCTCTTAATTCAAATTTCTTATCCAAAAGCGAGTAACTTCCAAAGGATACTTGCAGTAGATTCAAGATGACAGGCAATGAAGCAGAGATGTATTTAACTGGCTGAAAAACAAAGGTATTTCTCATTCCAGTGAGTTTCCAGATAGAACTTGCATCTCTCTACTGAAAAGCTAAATTTGGTACATAGTGCATCTTTACTAAGTTTTTATATTCTATTTCACAAAGTTAATGTGAAAAGCTAAGTTTTTAAGCATTGTTGACATCACTCTTGTAAGTAATGTGGATTTTTTGCTGCTAATGTTAATGGAATTTGCAATGTAAATACTCATGAACTCCATTTCCAACTTAAGTGCATTTTATTAAATAGAAATGCTTCTATTTTCATATAATAAGCCTATTAAAAGACATTTTTCACTGTATAGTACGTAATTTATTAGAACTCCTTAGAAAATATTGATTGTTCAGCATATTTTTTTTGTTCTGGAACAAAAACTATATCTTAAAAGAAATTTAAACGTGAGCATCTATAGTGATAAAAAATTACTATCTTTACTACTCTCAACAGTGTAAATTGCCTTCTATTTTCATTCTTCACACTAGAAATGCAATGTTACACTTAAGAAATACGCCCACTGTAATTTATGGGAAGAAAATTATATGTAAAGATCCTTGGTTTTGGAAAATCAGGCCATTCTAAGAGAAAGAAAAAACCCACCATGATTTCTAGAAAGAAAAAGAAATGTTACAGAAAAGGCTTGCTGATCACTGCTCCTTCATTTTGACTCAAATGTTATTTTATATCTGTGCAGGGGTTTTTGTTTTTTTTTTCCTAATAATAATTTCACAAAGGAAATATTATATCAAAAAAAATCAGCATCATAATTAGTATTATCTTTCGTAAGTACAATATATAGGAAGGAAATTAAAGTGTAAAGAAACACATTTCCAAATGACTAAAATGAGCTAAGCACAGACTATTTGCCTCTTTCATTATACAGCTGATACAAAGGTTCAACATGCTAGAAACAGAACTATACTTATTAATTAATCAATTATATTTAGAGCTGCTCAGTCAGGCAGGATAAATAATATAGATGATTTTTATTTTATTTTTTTTGTCTACTTTTAATTAAAAACAAGAATGGTATAATGCATGGATAACATTACCTCATCTTAAATTTAAGTTAGTGATCTACTTCTTTCCTGTAGTAAATCAAAAAGGTGGACCAAAAAATCTCAGACAGCTGGGACAGATAGCAGAAAAATACACACAGACTAACTATATGCACATTAAAACAAACAAATAAACCCAACCAACCAAAAAAAAAAAATCCACCAACCAACCAAACATAAACAAACAAACAAACAAAAACCCACAAAACAAAACCAACCAACCAAAAAAATAAAGCCAAAAACCAAAAAAACCACACCCAAACACTTAATTAGTTCTGGAAAGATGATGTGTCTAAAGTGTCTGTTAAATACTATATATGCAAATAATGAGTTGGGCAGTTGAACAGTAGTGATTGAAGGTTAAGTAGTAGGAATCTTTACAGATTTATAGATTAAAGAAATCTGACATATGATTTGATTACCCCCAGATTGTGGCTATGTACCCCTAGGCAGTGGCTACATCGTCTTTCTTTTCTGACGCCTTTGTGACTTTGGATTCAGAGAGGACATGGAACACTGAAAATATTCCTTCTGTAAGTTATACTTCTGTGCAGTTAGATTTATATCTTTAGAGAGAAGCAGGTTAGGAAATGGGACTTTGAAATGTGACCTCCATAACTGATTCCTCTTTTGAAATTCTGTCTCATAGGAAAAGAAGTCATATACCATCAGTAATTTAATTTACATCTTTCTGAACAACACCCATCAGTTTTTCTCCTACGTGGACTTAAATACAGAAAACTTTCTTGGCATATGCATTATTAATATATATATACATGCTCGACCTGCCTAAAGAAAATCTTTCTACATTTTTTTTAATAATTTTTAAAAAAGCTCTTTTTTTGTTCTTTACTTTGGACTTTTAAACTTGATAATGTATTAAAAAAGGGTGTTTGGACAGAGTATATACTTTTATTGGTCAAATTTCTAATTCTGTTTTTTTTTTTCCTTATGTTTCTTCGCAGTCTCAGAAATACCACTAGAAAACATGTATTTTAAAAGTTTGTATAAACATGACATTAATTTTAATTAAAACTACAGAAGCGAGACTCTAGGTACTGGTTTAATATAAAGAATTATTCGAATAAAATATATCTTTTAATTTTACATTTTTAAAATATATAATAATATTATTACTTTTCCCTGTAAAAAATGTCCATCATACTTAGATGAAAGCACGAATAAGCTAGGGTCAACAAAACCATCAAAGATTCTGAACTACATCAGCTATATTCCTGAAAACAGTCTTTCTCTGACTGAAACCATGAACAGAGCAAAGATCAAAAACAGTGTGGCCACAAGTGTGGTATACTGTATAAAGGATTACTGTAGAACTAAATTCAATTGGTTATGTTTCTGCTATTTTTTTTATATTGTTTCTTTACTTCTTAAAGGCAGTAAATAATTACCACATATAAGTCAGAGCATAGCAGGAGGTAAACATTCTTTTGACTTACTAGAATCAAGGGGGAAAACAAATAATCCCTCTTGTTTTGGAGAAATTCGGAAATATTCTGTACTTAATAACAGTAAACTAAGTATTCAAGAACAAATTTTATTTCTTAATTAAATGTCTGTTTGTTAAGTTAGTATCACAGTTTAAATAGCTCCTCAGATAGAGAAAGATAACTATATTGAATCACCTACCAAGGGAATACAAATTTTTTACTTTTGACTATTTAAGGAATTTAGAATAACTTTTCTCCTAGTTTAGCCATATCAGGAGCCAAATATTTGATATCAAAATCCAGATGCTCATGAGTTTCTGTAATAGTCAGAAATCATAGTTTCTCTTTCCAGGATGTAAAATGGCTTTTGTTTCTTTTGGGGAAAGAGAGGTGATTGTTTCCTCAGCCAAATAAGGCTAAACGGTAGTAGAAAGTTAAAATTGGAAGAAATATGTTGAGTTTTTTGTTTTGGTTTGTTTTCTCAAAATGACTATCAAATATCTCATTTTATTGTGGAAAACCAAAAATATTACCGGGGGAAAGAAAAAATGTTTTGGCTATCAAATCTTGATTTCATCTGATAAGCACTTGTCAGAGTTATGAATGAAAGAGAAGATAATGTAGTAGGAAGAAACTGATCCATCTAATGGTAAGTAGTAAAGCACAGAAATCAAACTCTTCTGAAAACTGTTGCAAGAAATCTCCATTCTGAGAAAAATTAACATACTGAAAAAAGGAATGTCAATTAATAGCATAAATATTTTCCTCATTATGTCCCAAAACATAGTGAGAAAATGCTAGATTGAGCCTTGAGGAACAAAATTTATTATAAGCATGAAAAATGTTGCAGTTCTGATGAGTTTTTTTTAAATGACAGCATAATATGTTATGGATCATTTGATTTTTTTTGTATGAGAACGCTATTCAGCACCCAAAAAGGCATATGCTGCTAACGGCATGTGTTGCAGTCCTTTCCTTATGCAAGCTGGCAACTATCAAATGCCAGTCAAAATAGAAAATGTCAAGCAGAAATTTTTCCCAATAAATGTATTAGTTTAGATAAGAGCACATAAATAAACTTTATTAAAATGTTTCCATTATTCCTGGATGCAGCATGTAAATGGTCTATAACATTAACCCTTTAATAGTACACAACAATATGTAACAAAAACCAAGTCAAATATATATCTTCCATTGCATTAATTCCTATGGAATCAAGATATCTTGATTCTTTTAATAATGCTAGAAGGAAACAATAATATGTTTTATAAAAGAAAAGGAGAAATTTCTGTCAAGTCAATCAACATTTCAGGTGATTTTCAAAACGTATGGAGAGAAAGGCCGACTATTAAAAAAGAGTAAATGATGTAGAATGCCACTGACTTATTTGAAATATTGTTCATGTACACACAATTTTCATTTTAGGCTTCCTGACTCATGTTGATTAAATTTTTCAAACCCTACCACTGCTCAGAATTAAGCAGTTTTTGTGATTTGTAACTCATTTGTATTGAAACTGATTAGCATGTTTTTAGAGAGTTTGTGTGAAATTTTTGTGTCAATCAAAGATGTCAAAACCAAACTATGCAAAACCTAAAAGAATAGACTCAAATGAGTATCTGGCCTTCAAAACTCATCAGGAAAAAAAGTTTTCATATGAAAGATTCATATGAAAAAATAATAATTACATAATAATTGAATAAGATAAGAAATCATATTAATGTGTTGGGTTTTTAAATCAAACGTTGAAGAGTGTGACCATATAGGAATACACAATCATCATCACATAGAGATGCTAGCTGTGAGCACAGTAATCAACTGTCATATGTGATTGTGGCAGATTAACCCTGGTAGACAGCTAAGTCCTACACACCCTCTCGTTCTCTCTACAGAAGAATAGGAGAGAGAATTTGAAAGGGAAAAAGGAGAAAAACTTCTGGGTTGAGATAAAGGCAGGTTAGTAAGTAAAGTAAAGCTGCTTATGCAAGCAAAGCAAAGTAGGGAATTAATTTACTACTTCCTACTGGCAGGTAGATATTTAGCCAGTTATTACAAAATGAGGCTTTCTCACATATAACAGTTGCTTGAGAATACAAACACCATAACCTCAAACATCTGATTTTCCTCCGCCTTTTTGCTAGCTCTTGTTGCTGAGCATGATGTCACATGATATAGAATATCCCTCTGGTTGATTTAGTGTCAGGTGTACTTTCTGTGTCCCCTTCCAAATTCTTTCACACCTTTGTTGCTGTTTAAGAACTGTTCACAAATAACTGAATCACTGGTGTGCTTATTGACACTGTTTTGGTCACAAATCAAAAACACAGCACCATACAGGCTGCTATGCATAAGATTAACTCAATCCCAGACCCAGTACACCAGTGAAAGGACAAATGACAATGGACACAAACTGAACTATAGTGGAATGGAAATGCAACCTGTTCTAAGTGATCCTACTTTAAGCAGAGAAATTTGACTAGGTGATTGCAAGAGAATCTTTGCTACCTTAACTGCAGTATGATACTATGATTCTAATGAGCAATACCCAGTGCAAGAAGAATTAATAAAAGGCAATTACATTATTTTTAAAAGAAATATTCAAAATTTCATTTTTAAAATTTAAAATAATGTGATTTTTAATAACATTTAAAAATATAATAGTGTTTTAGAAGTGTGTTTGTGACCTACCTGTTAGTAACTATATCTACATTTTGTATGTTTTATTTCAAAGTATCATTTATTTTTAAAATCAAGCTGATTGACATGTGAAAGTAGAAACTGTTTGTCCTTAGATTTCAGAAATTCTTTACTTTTTTGTATTTAGTCTATAAAGCCACTGATTAGAAAAAAAATTCCTAATACCTCAATATGAACATATACTTAAGTGTAAAAATATCTAAAATATATATGTAAGTTTTTCTATTTTGTGAAATTTGTAAAACATTTTTTTCTGAATATTATGTAGTTATTCTTTCAGAGTTTCAACTGTCTGTGAAATGTTGCTTTTTGTAAAGCACCATTTATATACAGCAATTAATAGAAAAATCATAGTTGAAAGTGGCAAATATTTCTATGTGAAACTGTACAATAAGTAATTATTATCACTTTTTGAGGTACAATGATGTATCTTGCACCTGATATTAATTGATTTGTACCTGCATAGTTAAATATCAGTCAGTTCTTAAAAAGGATAAGGTAAAAAAGTCACCAAACAACACAAATCCCACAAATCCCACAAAACCAGTTGTTTCCTAAAATAGTAGCTAATACAA
The DNA here is from genome assembly GCA_013399075.1 of Chloroceryle aenea. NCBI lineage: Eukaryota > Metazoa > Chordata > Aves > Coraciiformes > Cerylidae > Chloroceryle > Chloroceryle aenea. Next base: position 19,025 of record VWZY01010004.1, read on the forward strand.
CTACCAATAAAGTGTGAAACAATATTCATGCCTGAATCTCAGTTCACTCTCCCTCTGTACTGGTGTTTAAGGTTTATTAGATCTCTAAAAGTAATTATTTTTAATTATTTTTATTTTTGGTTTTGTTGGTTGTTTTTTTTCAGCTTCCAAATTTCAGTGTTGAATACAGAAAGCCTTCTCAGAGATGAATCATCCAAGCCTGTTTGAGAAATGAGTAGAACATACAAGAAAGAAGATGAAATTTCTAATTTCTCTTTGAACTTTTGCTGGTGGAGCAATAGCAAGAATATCTAAAGGATAAGCCCCTGCACAGTGACTACCAAATCAACTCTAACTATGTTGTGACATGAAATTTTCAAGTTGAATCTTAAAGCTCAGAGTTTAGTTTCTAACTATATTCAAACTTAAAGAACATTAACTTTGAGGAAAAATGAGAATGGGAATACTTCAAAATACTAGAGATTTATGGAATCAGATCATATGAGTAAAGTCACAAAGAAAATACTATGTCTTGAGTTATGTTTAAAGACAGCTATTCATCTATATTTGAATAATATTAAGTCCTACAGATAGTAAAAAAATAGATTAATCAATAATAAGAGTTATTAATGGTGACATTCGGAAAGTGGTCTTCAAGTGTTTTAATGAATTTACAAAAATGATCCAGGCAGTTCAAAAAAGGTCCAAAAAACTCTCATCCCTGCACCTGTAAAGCCATTAGGCACTTAGATCAATTTGATGCTGGTATATTAATACTTAGAGGTCATGGATGCCCAGTCGTGTATGAATGCACCAAAATGTGAGCCAGTAAGTTTTGTAACAATTCAAACAAAAAGTTGAAGTAAAACCTCTGGTTGTGTGTGTGAAAAGGTCCCTGCTGATATAAAAAATTACTAGAAGCTGTTTCATAAAAAGTTCCCATGAAAATAAAATAAAATAATCATTTGGTTATATTAAGACACAGAAACAGGGTAGTCTTTGAAATAGAGAGGACTCAAACCTGTCAAGTAATTAAAAAAGGGCTTGTAAACCATTCTTTCTCTTATCCAATGTTTCTTCCTGGAATGGATAGTTTTTTTCTGGCTTGTTCACCATCAAGCAACATTCAATGACTTTTGAGTTAGAAATACTTTCACATAGTTCTTACTAAGTGCCAAGAGAAATCTCCCCAATAGTGTAAAGAACAGACTGCTGAAAAGACTATGTGCTCCATTACTGTCCCCTATAAAGATGCCTGTAACAATCACTGTGAATTGGCAGTGTGAACCTACTAAACTGTGATCTACAATGGCCACCATGTTGAAAAAAAACATGCTGAAACATCCTGGTTATACTGAAGCCTGCCCTCACTGCTACATTCACAGTTGCCAAGTTCAGTCTTTCCATAGGAATGTATCACTGGAACATTTTGGCTTCAGAACATGTTGCAGTTTTACTGCCTGCTGCATCTTTTATCTGGCTGCACTTGCTTCACACTCTATAGAAGGTTTCACTAGCTGAACATGGAAAAATCTTTTCCTCCTGCATGACAATTCTTATGATACAGCATACAGTTCCTAAGACAAGACAAAGTTAGGCTTCATTTCTTTTTTACTTAAACTCCCTTTTACACAAAGCATACAGTATCTATACATTAAACTACCCACATATAAAATATTACATCTGTCATAGACTACAGGAGCATGCTTAACACACATCATCACACCTGATATTTTATCCTTTAGAAAATGTAGGTGAAGGAATGGTATATTTTTATATATTATTTATATATTCGTCTTATTTATATATAGTATTATTTAATATTTT
>VWZY01010004.1:20843-61404 GCA_013399075.1 Chloroceryle aenea
TATTTTATATTCAGTCTGACCATTAGGCTACATACCTCATTAATGAGCAGGGAATTTACATTCTAGGCTCCTACACCCTAAGGATAGCAAGGGAGTTGTAGCACAGTGGTAACACTGTAAAGTATCAGAACTGTATTCTAACAAAGTAAGCATTAGAGAAGAGATTATGCCTGATTTGAACTGATGAGTCAATTTTTGAACATTAAGGAGTCAAATCCCTAAAAGAGGCACATGATGTGAAAAGAGAATTCAGGAACCTGAAATCACAGAGATTGACCTGTGATGAAGCACTTAAATTTTTCAAGCAGAGGTCATCAAGGTACAGACAGAATTTAATGGAAAAGAAAAAAAATAGATGGACACAGAGAACAGGACTGAGAATAGGGAGCTGAGGGATAAAGGTCACTCTGACCTCAATACTACGGAAAGTCATCAAGCAGATCTTCTTGAGTGCCATTACAAGCCATATAATGCACAACCAGGAGATCGGGCTTAGTCAGCATGGGTTTATGAAATGCAGGTCCTGCCTAACAAACCTGATCTCCTTCTATGACAAGATGACCCAACTATTGGATGAGGGAAAGGCTGTGGATATTGTCTACCTAGACTTTAGAAAAGCATTTGACACTGTTTACTTGAAGCTAGAAAATCAAAAGCCTTGGCATGAAAGCAAGTGTGATCAAAAGTATCCTCAAAGTGTTTTTATGGGCAGATATTCTGTGTTTTTCTATGCCCTATTTCACCATAGAAGAATTATGTGGGCATTTGTCTCTCACTTATGTTAACCATGTACCCAGCCTATTACAGCTGGGCAGTTGTTAATGACTTGATAGAGAAGCAGTCAACAGATTTTAGGAACAGGTCAGCTTGCCACTTTATCTCACATTGAGAAGAGCACAGCAGAATGCACATAAAGTTTATAAAGGTGAATAGACAATGCTGTAACAAAAGATTAATATAATACCTTCATAAAAGCAAATGGAGCAAAAGCAATTACTTGTAACTCAGGACTCCTGTGCACAAACTGATGTATTGCCAGAAATACTGTAAAACCACAGATTAGAGAACGTAAATGGATAATCTTGGGGATTATAGTGATTGGTTTTACTTCTTGCTAAAGGAAGATACAAAATTGATGGGCTCAGAATATGTTTTGCCTAGCTGCTTGAGAAAAGAATCTGAGAGTATCACCATGCAAAATTGCACAATGGGTAAGAGGGCGGGTTTAAGAAAATGGAATTTAAGAGCCTAATCCTGAAACTGTAGAAGGAACACAAAGGCAATTTGCTCCTGATGCCTTCGAGCAGATAATTCTACCTAAGAAATGACCAATCATTTGGACCAATAGCATGGGTTTTCATAAGAAAATTAATATGTGTGTGTGTTTATATAAGTACTGAAAAAAAAAAAAAAAGTGCTATTCTTTTATGAAACTGATCACAAACATCTATCATCAAAGGGTCAGGTAGAATACATAATTCCCTTCCTGAAAATGGTTTTACTAGTTTTAGCTAGTGGTTTCATTATTTGAAATATATATTATGTGTATTGTGGTAAAGTAGTTTTATAACGTGTTTTTAAATGAAAATGTGCAGAACTGGTAATTTTTACAGTTCCTGTATATAAGCAGAAGCTAGTGATACGAAGATATGAACTGAGGCAAATTTCTGGCTAGCTTCTTATCCTAGAATAATTAGTGAAGTGCTTGTTTTGCACCATTTAAAATTAGTAGTGGCATTTGCATTAATTTAGACTACAGAAGGCAGAATCAAGCTTACTTAATATATTTAAAGCATGCCATATTCCTTCAAGTTCATAATTTTATTGTCACTCTTCTAATATTTTCATTCCTTATTTGCATCACTTTCTTTTTCATAGACATTTATTATTAACAAATTTTGTTTACAAAATGGATGCTAGTCCTTTTATTATTTTTTTTTTATTACTCATCTGATCAATAACAACACTGACTAAATCTATGGTATCTGGATAGATGTTGAAATATATTCCCCCAAAAACACATACAATAAATATACTCCTCTGCTGATACAAACCTGTCCTCCAATGCTTATCCCAAGCTGGTCTCAATGGTACCTCTTAAATATATATATCATTATAACATTCATTTATTTAGTCTCAAATTTACCTGTGTCATATATTGGAATTACTGTTATTGCACTACTTTATTATATTGCCTTTGATTTAGCAAGACTGTTTTTTAAGACTAAATTATTAAGGCAGAGCTATATAAAATTTTATTCATATTAATGTTTTTTTCATAATTAAAGCCTATTGCTTTAAATATGTTACTGTTTTCCTGAGTCTGGGTTACCTTTGAAAATTATTTTGGTGAGCTGCATTTCCTTCTTCAAAATTGTTTGAAACATTTGAAATCTAATTAGGAACAAGAGGAGGGGATGTGAGGAGAACTGGTTTTGATGAATTATACAATGCAAACAATTCTTGACTATCATTTTCTCAGACTGAAGAAAAGCAAAAGTACTTTTTGTGATTCTATCTAGTCAGTCTTCATAGATTTTCACAGGGCTCTATGATGATTTTATTTTCTTTTAATGCTAAAGCCAAATTTGGTCTTAACTTCCCAAAAGAACTGAAATCACAGCATTAAATCAATTTTGGTCCTTAGCCAGGGCAGATTATTGGAGTCTTCTACTATTAATTCATAAGCTTGAGTGACTCCAAAGACTGTTTTTTCATTATAATTGAAATTAATTGTGTAAAAGGTGTATCAGTTTTCAGAAACAAAACACCCTTTGGAACAGAAGAAAAATTCATTCAGTATATCTTAATCTTATGCAGTTGTGTATGGTCACATAGCATGTCATTTTTTTAATTCTTCAGCAAATGGCTATTCTGTAAAACATGGAGGAAAAGAAAACATGTTTAAGTATCTTTATCATTTCTCTTCTATATCAATGTCACAGTCAAAGTTAGAGTTCTTTCATTAGTCTAAATTTACATTTTTTCATTGTGAGGTTGATACTATATGACTGCATGCCTTTAAAGACACTAAAATACCATAACTACTTATATAAATTAAGTAATGTAATGTAATGCTTTTGCAAGATACTTTAACAGCTGGAAGCCTCATTTTTGAGCCAATGTTACTGAAGAGATAGGCATCTTATTTACTATTTTCTTCATCTGAAAAAAGCTTAGATCTTTCTGTATTTGACATCATACAAAGCTTTTAAAATAAAAGTATTTAAATGTGCTGCCTGATTTTTCAGTGTTCTGATATCTATAATATAGAAAAAAAAAGAGAAAAAAGGCTTGTATTGTTTTACACCATGATCAAGAATAAATTATTCTAAGTAGCATTATCCTGTTGAATTACATTATGTCATGTATTTTTCACTTGGTTTGCCCCATCTTTAGCTTCTCTAATGTTGGCATTTTTTGCTAGTGTGCACAGCAGTTCTTAAAATAATGTGCCAAATTCCTAGTTGGATATGTAGATGAGCTCTATGTCTGCCATAGAATTTTCCTCTAGGGTACCTTTGAATAAAACAAGCCAAAAATATCTTGTTCAATTTGTCTAGGAACAACTGGAACAAAAAAAAAAGGAAGAGTTAAAATGTGCATTTACACTGACTATAGAAAGAAAATGAGAGACATGCAGCCCAACACTTTGTGCATACATCTTGGGAATATATCTTTAAGATGCTGTGAAAGGCCTGATTTAGTTACTTTGCAATGCTGGATTTATTTTCATATAGGACATGTAATACTTGCAATGATGCATGCCATTCTTACTTCAAAAATGTTAAGTTTATTTGGAAATTGTAATCAGTCTTTGGTAAGTTATGATATTTCCTTCTAATTCTTTTTCTTTAGGGTTATGGTGTTATGACAGAGTAATACTTGACAGTTCCTGACAAAAAAAAAGTAATTAGAAATACTGAATTTGTTCCTCTCATGTATCAAATTCCTGACTACACAGAGTTAAAACAAGAAATGCAGTCATTTAGTATTATTATTGAGCTTACGGTCAACACATAGGATCTAATACCCTAATAACACATCTAATAACACATAGGATCTAATATTTCTAGTTTCATATTTTCCATATTTATTTTCTTTACGTATATCAGCACTCAAGTGGACAGTTAGTTGCTCCTTCCATTTGTCCAGGACTGCCTAGAGGCCAACATACAAAAGGTACATAGGGACTTTTCAGAGGGAGAGGCTGGCTAGAAGAGTTAAGAGGTCCAGCAGGTAGAGGAAAAGGAGGTAAAAGATTTAATTTTGAAAAACGGACTAGTTTTAAAAGATAGGAAAATAGAGAATCTGTATAGCAAGAGAATGAAGTCATATCCTCTAAAGACAAACTCTATATTGTGACAGAGACAATAAAGTACAACAAAGTTTGGTAAAAAAAGAAGTGTTTTTCTCAGGCTGCTTCTGCTTCAAGTACTGCTTACTCTTTCAAGACAAACCAGACAAGCAGTCTGCATGACAAACAGCACCAGAGATAATGGTAAATGTTTCAAGCTCTTGATGATGGAAAAACAGAAAGCTCCAGTACTTTTTCTCCAGAAAAAAAATTTTGTTGAACATTGTATATGACTATATATCATATATCTTAATGAAGAACAGCCAGGTGAAGAAGGTTGTGTAAGGACACATATCCCCTGAGTAGCCCTGTCTGGCAAAGAATATGTGAGAGGAGGTTATACACTTATTAACTTGTATTATTCATGGTACACAGGAAGAAAATCGTATTCATACAGAAGAGCTTAAAAAGATAAAACAGACGGAAAAAGAATGTTATAATTGAATGACAAGACGTGCTGTTAACTTGTCAATGTACCACTGAGCAGTCAGAGCATTTAGATCTGAAAAGGCTTTTGTATGCAGCTACTTGTTCTCTCTGCCCACACTCCAGTTTGACCTAAGCTCTCAGCAGAACAAAGTAACTTCTACGTTAACACAATAGAGAGTGCAAGGTAATGTACTTGTCTCTCATCAGGGATTAATAGATCATGTATGATAACATGCTGAGGCAAGCTACATAGTTCTCCATGAAGCAAGAGCAAGGCAGAACAAGCTTTTATTTGCATTTCAGAAAGTGATGTGAACATACCCATAACAGATTTCCTAATCATATTAATAAATCCTAACAATATCTAAGGGATCTGAGTACTGTTTGAAATGTCGAGGTTAAATGATCCATACAGATTCTTTTTTACTATGGAGACCTACTATTAAGGTTTGGTAGTTACAGATCACTGCTTTCATAAAAAGTTTAAGTCTGATATCAAACGGATGTCCATTGTCTTTAAAAGAAGCTGAACATATAATCAAAACAGTACTTAAAGATTTACTAGGAGTTTTTAGGATAGTGTCCTGATAGACCTTTAAAACTGTGTCCTTCTCTGTTTTTATCATTAGTATTAGTATTCATACCACATTCCTGATCTTCTTAAAATTTTAGAACATAATCTACAATTTCTGTTTATTTTTCATGGACATACATCAAATTTTTTTTTTAAGGTTAGGAATGTTGGATTATAGGTTTCAGTGACAGTTGGATTGTTCTTACTTATTCTTTTATATTGTTGGCAAGGTATAACAGGGAAGTGAATTTTTGACCCATTATTATTAAATACTATCTGAACATTTACATATTTTTATTATTTAATTAAATAATGAAAATAACTGGGAAGAGAGGATTTATATTTTGCAGATAGAAGGCAAATGAATAGACACTAACAAACAACAAAGGATGATTTTGTTCATTCAAACAAGATTGCATCTTGTCAGCATTTAATAAAAAAAATATCAGATGGAAACTGAAAGAATTCAGGACAGATGAAAAAAAATCTAAATGTAAATGAAATTAAAGTGTTCAGTCAGTATACAGGATTTGCTCTAATCATCCTGGCCCCTTCCCTGTTTTCAAGCAAGAGGTGAACCACCCTTGAAACAACTAAATCCCTTATATAGAAGACAATAAGGAAGGACAGTATTTGTTTTATGCAGTCTTCATATACATGCCCATGTGCATGACAAGTAAGCTGAGTTACATCACTGATATCCTACCTTCATTCAGGAAGCTAATGATCTCATTCTTATCCTAAGACTATAAACATAAAACTGGGCTAATGAACAGAGATGCTATGAGATGTTTGTGGCTGGCACATGTCCCCTAAATAGATTTATGTGCTCAGTTTTCAGTGGCCTGAGGAATGCTCCTTGCATGCATGGATCACCTCCTGCACAGAAATCTGTATTAATGTGCAGAAACTGTGCCAAGGGGATGGTCCTTCTCCTTTATTAATTTTAAAAATTTAATATTCTCTATATGCAAAACATAATTAGAATTAATGGACTTTAGTGCTAATGCAGTGCCTGAAGCTAGCTAGTGCATCTATCTTCTCAATATGATAAACATGAATTTTGAATCCATTACCACCAGCAAGGCTGGAAGCTCAGCTTAGTCGGCTGATGTAGTTTGTGTCCAGATAAAAATCATATCAACTGACAGACAGTGGGAATTATCATCTTTTTTTATGAGATAAGCAATTGATCCTCCAGGGAGGAAGTAAAACATGACTATGTTGCACTGATTGTTAAACAAGATCTCGTTATTAATCCATAAATAGTGTAGCTGGGCTATAGTAACATATATCAGACAGAGGATGAATGTCAGGTTTCATTCTGTTGCATTGAAGCAGTTGATAGTTTCCTTGTGAAGAATCACATTCCACATGTGACAGAAGAAGAAATAGAATTTACATGCTGTCTGGTATTTCACATTCACCCAAGAAACCAAAAAATTACCAAGGAAAAAAACCACAAAATATTTGATTTGAAATTAAATGTGAAAAGATGTGGTAAACAGAAAGAGGAGTTCAGGATGTGCTGGATACAAATTTTGAAAAGTTACAGTGATTTTTATAAAAAGGCAGAAAAATGCATGTACTATTTTCACTCTTTTCTCAGAACTGGAAATAACTTTAAAGAGTAAGATTTTGTGTTGTGCCAGTAGTACAACCTGAGAATGAATGAAGCAGTCTTGAATTTCTTATGGTTACTTGCTTTCCCAAATGGGTTCTGTCATGGGACTGGTGGGTAAAAATGGGAAAGCACAGACCTGAATCAAAGATCTATTCCCAAATACCTTAATCTGCCATAAACTCTTCCTTTCCCAATGTTGTGGTTTAACCCCAGTAAGAACCTCAGCCCCACACAATTATTTGCTTACTCCCCATCAGTGGGAAGGAGAGAGATGGGGAAAAGTGTGAAAACTCATGGGTTGAGATATGCAGCTTAACAGGTAAACCAAAACCAGCATGAATAAGCAAAAAAAAAAAAAAAAAAAAAAATTATTAATAAGTAATTTGTTCACTCCTTCCCATCAGCAGACAGATATTTAGCCATTTGCAGAAAAGCAGGGTTCTGTCATGCATAACAGTTGCTTGAGAAGACAGGCACCATCATTCTGAATGTTTTCATTTGGTATTCTTCCTTCCCCTTCCACTTCCTTTTCCCCAGCTTTTATTGCTGAGCATGACTTCATATAATATGTAATAGCTCTTTTTTTCAGTTTAGGTCAGTAATCCCAGTTGTGTCCCCCCAACACCTTGTCTACCCCTAGCCTACCCTACTGGCAGAGAGTGTGAGAAACAGACATGGCCCTGATATTGTGTATGCACTGTTCAGGAAGAACATTGGTGTGTTATCAACACTGTTTTGGTCACAAATCCAAAAAACAACACCATATGAGCTGTTATGAATAAAATTAACTCTATCCCAGACAAAATGAGTGCTCATCATCTTTGTTATGGCCTTCCATAAGATACTAGCTCCTGTTCTGTTGTTATCCTACAAGTTTAAGTGAATTGCTGGTGTTTGTTATCAATTTCCCTGTCTGATGTAGTCTTTGGAGGAGAATTGTACAAAATGTATTGTTCTCATTAATGTTTTAATCTCTTTTGAAAGGTAAGTTAGAATGATCCTTATCTCATGCACAACACATTAAGCTCTGTCATTCAGCCAGTCCTTCACCCAGCTCACTGTGTATCTGTTTATTGCACAGTTAGACAACTCATCCAGAAGGATGCTGAGAGGGACAGTATCAAAAGCCTTACTAAAATCTGGATAAACCACATCCATCACGTCCCTTTCATCCACTGTGTGAGTGACCTTATTCTAGAATGATATCAGATTAGTTAAGCAAGACCTGTTTTGGCTGTGCCTGTATATCTTGTTATACCACAGCCTGCACAGCACATATTGTTCAATATCTTTCTGACCCTAGCCAATACATGAATTACATTCTTTCCTTCTACATGTGTTTAAAACAATCCTATTTCTTTCTGTGATTAAGGTTTTCACATGCCAGTTACTGATTGTTCTATATGTCCTTGTACTTAAATCTTTAATTGGTACACTTATTAATTTATTTTGTCAACATCAAACAACTAAATGGATATTTCCATAATTAAATCCAAGATAGAAAGATGCTCAATGTAACAATGATAGATTACTATTTTCCTCTAAGGTTACTGGGGTAGTAAAATCCAACTTCTCTGAGATTGTAGAAAACATATTTTACTGATATCTTTTAAAGAACTGTCAACAAGCCCAGGCAGATATGTAGAGCATAATGCTGCTGACTACCTGCTTATGTGTACCTGCAATGCCTTATGCACTCCACAGACAAGGAGGTGACTGAAAATGATTTGTCAGCAGTCATCCTGGACTGGTCAGGGTTCAAATTAGAAACTTTGTATTTGTCTGCAACTCACATTGTTAAATGACATACAATAATGGTCCCTGTAAAAAACATGGAATCCAAATTTGAATAACAAGACAGGATCTCAGCTGTAAAAACTGTTTAATGTTGCTTCTCAATATCTGTAGATCTGCAGTAGTAATTTGTTTCTATTGTCAATTCTAGAATGACAAGTTTCTCCTATATCCATCCTTACTTGATAATAAACATGTGAATTGAAAATATGACAGAACAACAATTATACCTGTAAGTCTAATAAAAAGAAATAAAAGAAGAACTGATAAAAAAATTTTTTTTTTTTAAGTATCAGAGATAAGGGAGAGTGGAAAGACCTTACACGAATATCTGTGATTTTATCATTATCTGGCAATAATTGATATGCTATATGTCAGTATTAATTCCTCATTTATGTAGTCAATTTAGGGAGACTGGCCAACCTATTTTTTATATCCTTTTTTACCAAACTCATTGTTACTGTTAGGGTATTGCTTTGTCCAAATAGAAGATTTTGTATGCTTACTAAGCTGAAAGCTTTGATCTTCTTCCCTACTTCTTAGCTTCTATAGGCTTCTATAGTCTTCTTTATTTCCCCCCATTTCTTCTCTTTGCTCTATCTATTGAACTCTCCACAAAAACTACAGTGAATCTAGAGCACATAATGTTTATTTTTCCACAGGCCATTTATCCTTTTTTCCTAGTGTTCATATACCCCATTTTGACTTTTTTCAATGATTTACAAGCAGACTTAGAGTATTGTAACTGCAAATATAATACACCCTCTTAATTAGTCTGATATAATTCATAAATATTGGTCTCTCAAGGGAATCCAAGAAAACAGATTTCATAGGAAATAAAATCATAGAATTTTCTAGGCTGGAAAAGACGTACAAACCTGTAGTGCTGTATGAGCTTGTTGTGGCATGAGGTGTAGGACCCAGCACTTCGCTGTATTTAACCTCATACTATTGGCCTCAACCCAGTAATTGAACATGTTTAGGCCCCTCAGTAGAGCTTTCTTACCCTCCAGCAGATCAACACATCCATAACTTGGTGTTGTCTGCAAATTTACTGAGGATGCCCTCAGTCCCTTTGTACAGATTATTGAGAAAGATACTGAACAGAAGTGGCCCCAATACTGAGCCCTGAGGAACACCACTTATGTCTGATTGCCAACTGGTTTTAACTCCATTTATCACCACTCTTTAAGCCATTTTTTTACCCAGTGTAGACTATGTCAATTCAAGCCATAAGCAGTCATTTCTTTCAGTTTAATTAATTAAAATATAATAATTTTGGAGCTTCTTTTTTAAATACCATAAACATGTAAGTCTACAGAAACTATAATATATATGCATATCTATTTGAAGGATTAGATAAATAGATAGATTGTGATTAACTAAGGCAATTTGTTAAGAAAATATATCAAGTGCTATTCATAGAAGGCTTCTCTTTATCCTCTAACATCAAAGTATAAAAATTTTATCCATGATAAACAATTAGTAATTTTACATATTGTGGAAAGTTATCTGTCTTGAGGGTGAAAAGACTGAAAAAGAAAGAATAATGCAAAGAATAACTTGAGAACTTTTTCAGCTACAGAACTTGACAAATTAATGTTGGTTAATAAACCTCATAAGGATCTTATTTTTGATTTCAGATATTTATTCCACAACAATTTTAAGAAACATTCAGACTGCAATTAAGAGAAAAGTCACTGACAGCAAAGGTCTTTCAAATGGCTTCCTACAAGCACAGACTATCAAGGTTTTTCTTTAGGGTGATAATGAACTAAAAAAACCAACCCAAAATCAAAGATAATCAATGGGAAAAATTTCAGTTATATTCAAAATCAGTAGCAGAATATTATTACATATGTTACAGGCATGATTTCACAGTCCTAATTTGTATGGTGCATAATATTACTGTGATAAAATTCACATCTTGTTGTTGGGGGTATTTTTTAAATAAATGTTCTGTATAAGAACCAAACAATTATTAAATTATAAGCAGTGTCAGAAAATACTGCAATACTTCTTTTAAAAAACTATTTGAATCATTTAGGAGGAGCTTTAGTTCTTTCAATTATTGTTTTTAACGCATCCATGTAAATGATGAGTTTTAAAAAAAGAATTAGAATGGAGTTGTAGAACATCTGTGAGACATTTATAGTGACAGATTATATACTTCCAATGCACATTTATCTTATTTTTAAATGTCAACACCAACATCTGAAATTATAATATTTTAAGGAAGTTATATTTTCATATACGGTCATTTCTAATAGCTTTACAAAATTAGAATTGCAGATATTTAGTGTCCTGGGTTTCGTTCTGGTTAATTATCACAAGCAGCTGCTGGCCTAAGCAGTTGGGAGAGGCTGCATTTGGGAGAGGCCACAGCCGGGATAAACAACCAGCCAATGGGCTATTCAATACTATACTGAGTCATGCCCCTATATAAGGGGAGGGCTGGCCCAGGCCAGGAGTACCTGGTTTCAACTTGCTTCAGTCTGGCTACAGCAGGAAAAGATGGTGCTTTGGGTGCAGGTACTTGCTTTGTATATCATTTCATTAGTAGTGTTGTTTTTATCTCTCTTTGTGTTGCTTGATTAAACTGTCCTTATCCCAACTCCCAGGGCCTTCCTCTGGATTCTCTTCCCCCCTCCCTCCAGGAGGGAGCTTGAAAGGGGGGAAGATATCTAGGAGTTTTGATTTTATTTTTGAGTTTCCTTATGAAATTTTTGGTACAACCTGCACTTGAGCTGCCATAGATGTATTTGTACCTGTATTTCATTTTGTTAAGGGCTGCAGCATATCTAATTTATTTGTTTGAACCAAGTGTTTTTTATATATCACCAGAAACATATATGAATAATGTGACTATTAGGGCTAAATCATTCAAAAATTATATTGATCAGACAATAGTTTATTACATATAGGTGACATGACATCAAAGCAATTATCTTATTTCTTTACCTGTTTAAGTGCAATTCACAAATGACAATTCTATCCTTCCCCTTCATGACCTTTCAAATACTGTTGATTTAAAAGGTTGGTTTAGAAAGAGCAGATAATATTAGTAAAATTTAGACATGTTGGTGAAAACCATTACAATAAATATAAGGGCTAAGTAATTTCTAAGCAAACATAGTCCTCTAATTACAAATCACAGGGAAGATCTATTGCAGGTATCATTGGATGAATAGGACTGTGTGCATGCACGTACACAAGAAATGATCTATAAAGGGATCTATCTTAACTTAAAATAGTGTAATAGTAGCTATAAGATACAGTTGACAGATGGAAAATTAAATCCTGTGTCAAGTATTACAGGAATCGCCTATAATTCTTCAGCACTGCTGTATATCAGGAGTTGCTGCAGTGTGATCTGGATGAAAAAATAAATGGAATGGAAGACGCTAGGGAGTAATGCTGTAATTATCTGGTTGGATTTAGTATTAGTTATTGCAGAGAGCTGGATTTGTCGTTCTGATTCTTGAGAAAGGTGATCAATTCTAGTGACTTTTATTTTTTGTTTGTTTTGTTATGGGTTGGGGTTTTTTGCGTGTTGTTTGTTTCTGGTTTTTAATGTGAAGTAGAATGCTACAGATCTTACAGAGTGCCTACTGATGATAAAGCAGGCTTGAACTTTTTAGGTTGTTACCTCTCCAACAGTCAAAATAGTTCCTTAATAACTACATTCCTTTTCTGGCAAGAAACCTTTTGATCCATCCAGACTTCTGACACTGTCCTTTTCCTCCTCCTCTTTGACAAAGCCATTTTAGTAGCTGAAGAAAGTGTATTTAAAGTTCTTTACAATCATTTGCAGTATTTACAATAGATCTTGCTAGAAAAAAGTCCTTTCTCCCTTATAAGCCCTCTTTAAGTATTGGAAGACCACAATAAGGTTTCCCCAGAGCTTTCTCATCTCCAGGATGAAAGCCCAAACTCTATTGTCCTTTTGTCATGGGAAAGGTATTCCAGCCCTCAGAATGTTTTTCATGCTCTTCTCTGAACCTCCCTTAACAGGTCCAAGTCTTTACTGAGGACTCCAGGGCTGGACACAGTACTCCAGGTGGGGGTCTCACCAGAGCAGAATAGAGGGGGGGGAGAATCACTTCCCTCAGTCTGTCACAGTGCTTCTTTTTATGCAGCCCAGGATACAGTTGGCTTTCCGGGCTGAAGGTGAACACTGATGCCTCACCACCATATTTTTGACCACTTATATCCCCAGGCTCTACTCCGCAGGGCTGCTCTCCATCCATTCATCAAACAGTCTGTATGGATACTGGTGGTGTCTGCAACACCTTGCACTGGCCTTGTTAAACTTCATGAGGCTAAAGCAATTTTAGAAAGGAATGGCAATCTTAGGGATTACTTTTTTGTTATTTTTCTTCTTCCGTTTTTATTTTTTGCATTTTAAAAAGTTACCTTATGTAGCTTGCAGGCATTGCAGACACTTGCATGCTTTAAGACTTTATAAAACCTTAAAATTACTTTGCTTTACTTGATTATGATGCACAGTCCATGTTATTTCAAGGCCAATACATCATTGCAGTCTAACAGTTCAATCATTCCTGCTATGATCAGTCAGTGTCATTAGGAAGCAAGAATCAAACTGCTGGAAATATTCCAACAAAATGATGTTGGATGGCTACCACAAAATATTTTCCAGAAAATATTAGTTCCTCCATCTCCTAGACTGATGGTTATCCAGAGATACAGATTTGTTAGCTAGTGACTCACTATGTGTTGTTAACTGTGCTTCACTGCATCCTGACTGTGCTGTCCTTTGTATCTGAAAACAAATGACTAGAAATATCAATGATTTTGCTATAGATTCTTGTGCTGTTTTTACTTGCCTTTACCTATGGGAAAGGGTTAGCATAAAATCATATTTCTATTCCATGGAGATTGTGGTATTGCATTAATCCCAATGTTTTCTGCATATCATGACTTAGGTAATGAAAGAGTTGTTTCAGGATTTTAAATGGTAACACATCAATCACTGAAATAAGAAATATCAGAGATATTTAAGTAGGTAAGGTGGCGATAACTGGCAAGGAGACTAAAAATTGAGTTCTAATCATGAAATGAGATGGAACTTGATTCACTGTTTGCAGGAAAGTTATGGAATCCTGAATCCACTCTCATTTTTAGATACTGAATTTTCTAAGCTTTATTGCACATCCAATCATAGAATGGTAGGGGCTGGAAGGGACTTCTGTAGTCCAACCTCCCCTGCCAGCAAAGGAACACCTAGGATGTGCCACACAGGAACGCATCCAGGAGGATCTTGAAAGTCTCAGTGCTTCTAATTAACAGCACTTTCTGAAGTTAGAAGCCTGTTTTTGCAGTGTCTGCTGCCAGCAGTGATAACAGCCCATGTTTAGAATTACTACCAAGAATTGGTATACAGACCAAGGCCATTGCTGGACAGTGTGTACCACACAGGAGGGTGTAGAAAGGAAAAGACTGCACCTAGGAAGGAGTGGACAGGGCAGATAACCCCCAACTGATTGAGGTATTCCATCTCATGTACATCATGTTCAGTAGCAAGCAGAGGGATCCAAAAGGGTCTATTGGGCTTTTACCTGGGCTCTTCTCCCCTCTTGGACTGCTTCCCCAGAACATCCAAGGGGGACTCTGTCCATTCTGCCTTCGATCCCGTGTTCCTGAATTCAGTAGCAGAATCCAGCTCCTGAACACAGCTCTCGTCTGCTGCGGGGCCTGGTCTGCGAACCCCGGTGCTTGCTCTACATCATAAGTGATGACTGTGATGTAATTACCATCAGGGGGGTTGGGTTCGGTACTGGTTTTGTATATATTTGTACATATTCTATATTATTAATCATTGAAGCTGTTCTAGTTTCCTGTTCTAATCACTAAGTCTCTCTCCCTTATTCCTTTTCTCTTCCCCTTTGGGGAGGGAGGGGGGTTAACAGAGAGCATCTGTTGGGTCTTAGGGGCTGCCCTGACCCTAAACAATGACAAATATGAGTGGATGATTGGAACATAGGTCTTCAAATTTTTGTTGCCTTTATTTTGGGCATTTTTGACATAGTGAATGAGTATTTTTACTTAAATGGTGACTCAAGAGAAAATTACTTATTTAAAATTATGAACTTTCTGGCAATCAATATAATAGCATTTTACTGGAACTCTGTCAGAAGGAAAATGCTCTCGTGATTCTCTCTGAACTAAATTCAGGAACAAATTCATTTTCCCTTGTGTTCCAAAAAATACAGCCCTCTGTGTGGTACAGTACAGTATGTAAAATTGCATAGAGGGTTTTGCACATCTTCAGGCATCTTAATTCTCTCTCCTTATCTCTTATGTTGTCTTTTAATTTCTCAAGTTGTACCTTCTCTGCTTTTTTTCATATTACAGACCAAAGGATTCTGTGATCACTGAAAAGAGCAACATGCTGCTTAGGCTTCTCTATTGCTTTTATAGCTTATATAAATTTCTGTTAAAGTTACACTTTCATCGGTAGCCCTGAAGTTATTTTAAGGGTCAAAACTCAGTGTATAGATATGACTTAATAATCTTTGCTAAATTAAAAGCATGCAAGTGAAAAAATACATATGAATATATAGAATACTTTTTGATGACAAAGGTAAAATTATTATAATCAACTGGAGTGTACAAGTTCACATTCAGGTAAAGAAAACTCTCCAGTCAGTTTAGAAAATGTAAAATCAATATTCTAGATGACAAGAAATCAAATGTATTTTTGAAGTATATTATATCTACTGACAATATTTCAAGAAATAGGTAATTTTTCCTCATCTGTACTTGTCTAAAGTGGCAACACAAATATGCAGATGAGATACAGATATACTTTCAAGTGCTGTGACAATCAAAAGACTATTTCTAGCACATTTACTTCTGTAAAAGTTCATGAAGCACTAATTTCAACAAATATCTTAATAGCTTTCTTTTCTTGCTCCTGAAAACTTTCTTCAAAATGGACACTTTCATCCACATCGTTTACTCTCCTCAAATCATTTTAGACACAGTAGGTAATCATTTTAGAGCTCCATGCTATAAACTAAGCATAGTTGGCTAGATCTTAACATAGATGATTCATTAGGCTAAAATATCTAAATACAAAGGTGAGAGATAAACCATGTTATGTCTAAGGTGCTATTCCTGTGATACTTATGACTGTGTTTAGTGACCATACGGATGATACTATGTTCCTTTTAAAAAAATTCCATAAGTGATTTTTCATCATAAGTATACACACCCTTGAAATAACTATATCTTTTATTAGTGTGGAGCTATGTATAAGGAGTGACACTGTAATTTTTAGGTTTTGTCTTTTTGTCACCATCCTACTCTGTTTAGTCATGAATAAGCTAAATTGATCTTCCCAAAGTTCAGTCTGTTTTCCCTGAGATGGTACTTAGTAAATGATGTCCCTGTCTATATCTCAATTTACAAGTCTTATCTCACTCTACATCTGTCTTGATGATGGTGAATGAGAGACCAGCTTGTTAACCCATCACAATCTCAGTCTGGAAATTCCATCAAAACTGCAACAAACTTATACTTTTTGCAGCTTAGAAAATTCTATGTTTTGTTGTCTTTATGGACTGATAGAATGAGTATTTTCACCTGGTTGTCACAGTTTAGGGCTAGGGCAGTCCCTTAAACATGTAACAGGTGCTCTGTTTTAACCCCCCTCCCTCCTCCTGGGGGAAGAGAAGGGGAATAAAGGAGAGACTTAACTATTCAAAAAGGAAACTAGAACAGCTTTAATGAAAACAATAAAAATAGAATATCATACAAAACCAGAATCAAACCAAAGCCCCCTGATGGTAATTACATCACTGTCACCACTGATGCTGTGGAGCAGGCATTGGGGGAGTCCCAGACTGGATGCCGCAGCAGATGGGAGCTGTGTTCAGGAGCTGGATTCTGGTACCATATTCAGGACCACACCAGTAGGGCTTGAAGGCAGAATGGAGTGCTCCTTGGATTCTCTGAGGAAGGTACTGAAAGAGGACCTGAGCCAAGCCAAACTGGCGAAGCTGTCCAAGAAGGGAGAAGAGCCCAGCAGCCCCAAGGGTGAGCAACAAGTAAGCAATAGACCCTCCCAATCGCTCTGCATTATATCTGAATGACATATATGGGATGGAATACCTTGTTGGTCAGTTTGGGGTCACCTGCCCTGTCCACTCCTCCTTGCAGGTGTGGCCTTTCACTTCCCTGCACCCCCAATGTGGTACACAAGATCCAGCAGTGGCCTTGGTCTGCACACCAATCCTTGGTAGTAACTCTAAACATGGGGTGTTATCACTGCTAGAAGCAGACATTGTCTGCAAAAAAACAGGCTGCTAACCAGAAAATAGATTAAATTTTGATAAAACCCATTTGATGTTGATTTCACATAGACAATACTAAAGTGGTCTTCTGCAAAACTTATGGTCAAAAAGGGAAAATCCACTCTTGCTCTTTAGTTTTGTTTTAAATCATGAGAATCCCTGTCCATGTTCAAGGATTATAAAAAATTAAATCATTACCCAAGTTTGTTGTACACTTGTATATAAGCAAAGAAAGCTAATACAAGTTATCACATTACATGCCAGAATGTTAAAACCACAAACCCTTAACTTAAACTTTATGAATGTATACAGTTTTGAAAAAGTGGAAATAATATAAAGAAATAGTTTAAGATCTTCCCTTTCAAAGTCACTGTTCATTAAATAGTGATAATAAAAAACCCTAAATGGAGTAATGCAATTCTAAAGCTGTTTAAAAATGAAAAGGGGGGGAAAAAAATAGAGGAAAGGGGATCAAATCTTTATTTTCTTTGACCAAACCTCCATTCATAATTACTGTGAGAACCCTGAACTGGTAATGAAGCCACTAGAAGCAAGAGTAATTATTGTATATTTCAGTAAGGGGTCATTATTATTGTATTTAAATATGCAAAAGTTTCTTCCCAAAATTTATTCAGTGTAGTTGCTAATTAAATCCATTCATCAGCTGCTTTGAATTGCATAGGGGTGGTAAATTTGAGTGCAAAATTGTGGTAGATTGGACTCCCACATAAATCTCATGTAATAGCAGAAGAATAAAAGCATGAATTTTTTAATAATTCCTTGACTTCACTGTCATAATGCATAGGCAGACAATTCTGCAACTCTAAAACAGAAATTAGCTAGGGGTCTTGCCACTAAATATGTTCTTTATTGCTCTGTAGAAAAACTTTCAGAATATTTCAAGAGTTTCTTTCCATTATTTTTTCTGTTTAACATGATTTGAACAATTTTTGTTAGTTGCCTAACATAAGTGTAGCACATGTATAATCTCTATGATCATGTGTACAGTATTCATACCAGTTAGTGGCTGCTGAATACATGTAATGAAGATTGTTACTGTTATACAGTTTTAATTAGATTTTTTTAATTAATACTTAACTAGCTGTGAAAGTAGAGCTCTCCCCAGAGATTCTGCTGTTTTCCTAGAAAAAACAATTTACTGCTTGTCTTGGATATTGAGCACTGTTCTTTCTTTGCCTGGTTCCAGCAACTTTGGCTACTCAGTAGCACACTTGCTGTTTGCCCATTCACTTTGCAGTTTTTAGAGAAACTTGCACAATGATCATTTCATTTTCTGGGGAAAAAAATATGGAAGATCTTATTAGTATATGAAGGATGAGAGACTGGAAAAAAAAACATAAGTTATGCTTGACCAACCTGATCCCTTCTATGATGTAACAACTTTCTCAGTGTGTAATGGTGAAGCTCTGGATTACATCTATCTTGATTTTTAGCAAGGTGCTTGATATGGTGTCCTACAGAATCCTTCTTGACAAATTGACAAGATGTGGACTAACAATAACTGAAAAAATAGGTGGTCACCTCAGCTGGTGAAGATAAATATAATGTAACTAATCAAAACTTCTCCACCAGTTTACATTAGTTAATAGTATCTTCTATCATTTAATTATATTCTCCCTACTTCATCTCTGTATGGAAGATTAGTCAACTGGGATTTTGGTCAAAACCAACAACAACAAAAAAGAAACAAAAAATATAATGAAATGAGTATTTGTGTTCTGGAGAATCATTGCCCTCTAAATCACTCTTCATACACCACAGTTTGTCTGGATCTTTTAAGTATCTGGATCCATGATACAAGATTAATATCTAACATGTTAATTTAAATCAAATTAAAATAAGACAGAAAATGTGAACTATTTATTTTTAATTGAATATATTCTGATACACTGAACTAGAAATTTTCTAATAAATATTTGCTAGTTTTTTTTGTGACTTGAAATAGAACTTTTGATCATCTTCATATCTACTGCTGACATAAGACTCAAAAGGAGTTCGGTTCAGATCCTACAAGTAAACCCAAATACCTGACATTCCCAGTTGTTTATTATCTTGGGGGGGGAAAAAACCCCAAACCTGATACAGTAAAATAACCATAACATAGGAAAATACCCTTTTATCAAAAGATATATGTAGAAATGAGGTGGTAAATAAAAAAAGCAAACCAAGCAAAAGCAGCTTTACTGAAATTTTAAACAGTTCTGACAGTATTCACACATTACTTTTTGTCTTTTTGCAGTCTGTCTTTTCCCAGGTCAGAAGTTAGAAGGAATATTGTTAGAAGGAAAATTCATCTGAAATAACATGTGCATCAACTGTAAGTCAGCCTGAATAATTTTTTGTCCTCTATCAAAAAGAAAGCTAAAAGGTATTTTGATGTCCTTGTTGAACCAAAATCAGAAATCAACATAACACCCTTGTCCATTTACTGATTCAACTTAAAACTGACATCTCCTGGCAAGCTCTTAATCAGCATGAAGTCTCTGCATTTACTAAAGCCTGCAGAGCAGCCTCATGTTACATCTGCCTTTTCATCAGAACATTGTTGTGTTTCACTGTCAGATTTGCATTTATGTACAGTGTCAATCTTCTCTACCTTAGCTTGGTATTGTGTTGGTTTTGTTCTGAATATGATATTTAGGTAAAATATTCCAAGTGAATTCTTACTCTTCTGCAGTAGTCAGCTACCTTTGTTTCTGACAGAAGATTCTGCAAAAGCCAGATCAATCCACGGTCTGTCCTAGCTCTTACAGTGGTGAACATTGTTCTGCATATATGTAGGCATTGCTACATTCATGTGCTGTGGACAGTGCAGAGTGTGATAAAATATTCCCTGCCTCACTCATACCCAACCCTTCCCTGCCACCCCTTTTTTATCATCACTATTATGGCATTGATAGTATCAGAAGCATAAATTAATCTGAACTGCAGTGATAACTCCATGTGCTGTGTAAAGATGTTGAAATTTTGTTCTGAGAAACAAAGACTGACTGTACTCTATCTCCCCACATTTTGATACAGTAAAACCCCAGAATGGTCTTACCAAAGCAATTAGAAAAAAGTTATCAATTTGAAATAAAACTTTGCCAGGCCAGCTTCAGTCAGGACTAACTTAAAGCAGTGCTGAAATGAAAACCTATATTAGTTCAGCCTTTTGAAATAAATGCCTAAATCTCACAAAAAGGGGGGAGGAAATCTGCTGGAGAAAATCACTTGAATGCAAGTCTGTTGTTTGTACTGTTCATGAGCCATCAGGGTAACTGCTACCAAATGCTCAGGGCATACTATAATTTTTAGACTGGATATAGTTCACCTAATGGTGATGTAGGCATCTGAACCTCATTTGAAGCCCAAAGAGATCTCACTTTTATTTTTATAAAATTTTATACTTTGAAATTCTTTAGGCAGTCCTTTTAGATCTCTAGTTTCCAGGGTTCCTAGGTGTGTTGTGTGTCCTGATCAGCTTGTTCTCCAGATTAGATATTTATTGCAACTCAGTTCTAGACAGGCAGCTGTCTAAAGTCTATCTAAATACCTCAAACTTTAAAAAAAAGCTAATGACAACAACGAAGGCAAACAACAAAAAACACAAATGCAGAAAATGTGATAATTTGTATTTTCAGTTTCTAAAACACAATTTTGATGAAATGGGAAGCATAAAGTCAAGTATATAGGAAGATGTAAATAGGATGATATTGATGTACATACATTCCAGTGATCATTTCTTTACTTACAGTTCAACATTAAACATGCTTTCTAAATAAAAGTATGCATCTTTAATTGTTCTTCGTGTAAACAAATGCAGTTGGATTTAAGATGTCTACTCTTGTAGTTGAGCCTGTGACTTACACTGAGTGACTGGTGCAGTGCCATTAGCCTGGTGGGTATAGAGTGGGAAAGCTACTTCAAATGTAATTTTTTTTATATTATCTATTGTGTTTATGCAAATTCATTTTCCTCCTTTAGGTTACCTCATTCCTTTTCAGCTGTAGAATTTCATTTGTTACTTTTAAAATACATACTGTATTAACTTATCACAGGTAACAGATATTTTAATGGAAAGCTTTTTGCATAAACATTTCTTTTAAGATGCTGTATTTTTCTTTTATATCTACCAAATCATTGTACAAATCAAGGGCACAATCTGAATGCAACAGTCTAATAAGGAGATTTCAAGCATAATGTAAGCTAAGGATACCACCAAGATTAAAGCTGATATGGAACAGCCTAATATTATATAATTTTCTTTAAAAGAACTCATTCTTTACCAATTCAAAGGGAAGACTGAAAGTTACTGGTATTTAAAGGAAATTCAATTAGCTGCAAGTAATGTTTTTCATTGCAAACATTAAAACACAATCAGAAATTAATCACTTTATTCAGAACATCTGTTTTTTATAAAAAAAAGCACAGGTAGTTACTTCAAGAAGTGTGTGGCATTTATTAATCAATGGCAAAAGTCTCAAAGAAGCTAAGACCACTTAACTAGGTTAGAAAGTCTGAGTCCTCAGAAGGTAACCCTTATGATGTCAGATCTCTATGAAGAGAAAGGCAGGGGATAAAAGAGAAGCAGAAAAGATGAGCATTTCATAGATTCCCATGTCTTTTGCCAGCTCAAATACTTCTCATGCTATTGTGTAATAATAAAGATTTGTATATACTCCAAGCAAACACATGGACAGGTTGCATAGGAAATATCTTTTGACCAAGCTTTATTCTAATCAGGAAACTGTGTATTTTATGAGTTTGATAGCTACCACAATATTTCTCTTGCATCATCTAGATTAGCAGCAACAGCAAAAGGAAAAAAGAGCACACCCTAAGTAAAAACTGCACAGTCAGATTGACAGAGTCTAGAGCCAGGAATAAAATTTCAAAAGCACTCGGCACTTATCAGGTACCAACACTACATAACTTGTTGTGAACAGTGTTGAAAACCTGCTTTGAAGAATTTGCAATCATAGATCCCTGAAGACTATTTCAAACTTGGGTGATGTGTCACCTACTCATTCAAGTAAAGCAAATTACACAGTGATATTAAGCTTTATGAAAAGGAATTTTCATAACAGTACCAGGATTTCAAAAATACCATCAAAAAAGCAATTAAATCTATCATGATCATCTTAAGTCATAATAAAAAGAAAAATATTTAAGAATGGAAGAGTGGCATATAATAAACGGTCCTTCACAGTGTTGTTTTAATGACTATTACTGAATTTCATTTCCTTTCTTTTAACAGCTCTCAATTTCCTCCCTTCTGTCTAACTCAGTACAATATAAGTTAAGGACCCTTCCTTTTCTTTCTAGTATTCCCTCAGCAATTTTTCTGCTTGTAGAGACAAAACTAAATGGATGTCTCAATTAGGACTATACAAAAGCTGATACCATCTAGACTCTTCTATTTTTTTAATCATTTCCCTCTACACCTTTATGGACTCAGTTATAAGTCACTTCCACTACTGAAATGGTCTTTCACAATAGAATGAAGGAGTGTTTCCCTTGGCTCAAGGCAGGAGTAATCCAGACAGTTTTCCCCAATGTACTCCTTATATATACCACAGGGACTTTATCCCCTTCTTCAGTATGCAGAAGTTCCAACTGAGCAGGGCCAACTTGATTGAGTGATCCCTAGTATTAAATAACCAGGTGTCTTTCACTAAATGTTCATCCCAATTTTTAAGTCACAGCACCCATTCCTTTGAGTGCAGTCTTTAATAGTCCTTTGAATAGCTCAACTTTCCCAGTAGCTGGTGCATGGTAGGGGATGTGATACACCCACTCAGTACCACACTCTTTAGCCCAAGTATCTATGAGGCTGTTTTGAAAAATGAGTCCTTTTGTCAGACTCAGTGCCTTCTGAGGTGCCATGTTGCCATAGAAAAATAATAAAACTATGATTGATGTCTATTTGCTTTTTAGTTTTATTTAGAATGCAAATAAACCCGATCTTGTACAATGTGATTTTTTTTTTCTTTCCTAAAACAGCCAAATTTGTCAGTTAGAGAGATTTAAGATTTTCAGGGAAGGACTAGGAACATAATATATTAGCATAGTAATTCCCAACAGAATATTAGAATTACAATTAAAAAAACCCTCATATTTCTGTGCTTGCTATATATATTCCATGAGTATCCAATATAGGAGTACCCCCCCCTTCAAACCTAATATGTTTCTGGCATCGTGGAAAAATGAGGCTGCTCCCATGGAAAATTCTAAGAGTTTATACTGTCAGTGAATTAAAAAAAAACCACAAACCCAAAACACAAAGCCAATGCACCAGATTTCCTAAGACATAATGAGCAGCTTTGCCTCAAGCAACTAACTTCCCAAAATGCCGATTAGTTTGTTAATCCCCAGGAAATGCCCTAGGCAGACTTTCTTAAATGTGTAAGTATTTCTAACTGACATAAGGAGCAAAATATAGTCTTACTATATAGGGTTAACATAATTCCTAGCACTGTTAATCTATAATTGCTTAAAATAAGTGTGTATGTGTATATAACATTAAGAAAAAATTATAGAACAATATTTTCATACAGAAGCAACAAAGAACTACTACTTAAAAAAGCAAGTTTCTATATGACATTAAAAAAAATAAAAATGAAAATTAATAATGTTATGATTAACCCTTATTGTACTTTGCAGACAATTAAGTATGAGTAAGATCCTGGTGACAGGAGTGAAGTGGTTTATTCAAAGGCAAATATCAACTCACTTAAAAAATCCATCTTGTTACCAACATAAGTGATTCTCTCATCAAAGACATATTGGATTTGTCTCCAGAATTAATGTTACCATTTTTTTTCAGAATACGAGGGCAATTTTAAAGAAATACTGTACTTCAAAGCTGTTTCTCTTCTCATTCTTGCTTCTTGGTATCATATGTCCAATATAATTCTATTTCTTAGAAAATTCCTGTGAAAAGTTACTTGAAAGATCTACCACTTTCCTGATCAGAGTTTCTCAGCTTGGAGAGCAACTGATAAGCAGTTAATACAATCTCAATATCCACTTTATGGAGAGAAATTTAAGCTTTAGCACATATATTGAGTATGTGTTCCTACAACATTTTTCCATTAGAAATCCTATAGCATTTACTGATGGGTATTTTTAATATTTTATATTCTAAAATGCCTTTTGTCTAGTAATCTACAGAGGATTTGAAATTCAAGATCATTGACTAAAGGGCTTTTTTTTTTTTTTTTCCTGATTCTACGCAGAATGTATTTAGTCCCAGTGATTTCTTGTTCAAACTCGTTTTGTTAGCCAAGGGAGCTTCCAGTCTGTCTTCCTGACCAGACTCAGATAGATTAAACATATCTCAGATAATACTGTGTTTGAGGCATGGCAGTAATCATTAGTGGGAGTTTGATCATGTAATTTTAAGAAATGATCTGATATAAAACATTCACCAAGTCTTATTTCATTTGAGGGCCTCAAAAAATATAAAACTTATTCTGATTTTATTTCTGTGCAATTATTGCATATGCTTCAAATCAGCAACAGATCATTGCTTGTACCCCATGCTGATTACCCATTTCTACATTTGTTTTCTCATTGGACTGTAAAATTTGTTTAATGTTGGCCCATTAAACCCAGCATTTTTAAAGCCTGAAACTTTTGAATGTCTGCCAAATTGAAGTTCTATTTTCTTGATGCCTTTTGCTAGCAGAATAAAGAGAAGACCTAATCTTCTTAAAGCTGGACAGAGAATGTAGGGTCTCTAAAATAAAAGATGAGCAACAAGAAGGGGGTTTTCTCTGAGCAGTGTTGATGAGATACATGATACAGTACTCAGAATGTGAATAATCTTGTTCTCTCATTTAATAAAACAAGTCAATTCATAATATAAATTGTATGATATACTGTATAAACTCGTAGCACCCTCCTGTGATTGGTACTTGGTGCTTTGGTGTTCTCATCTAAATTCATCTAGCAGCAACACATACTTGTGCACAGATGCCTTACCTACGTATACATATATTTCTCTGATGAACTCAGAAAAAAAAACAAAACCCCAAACTGAACTAAATGCAACATTCTAAAAAGGGTACAAAGCTATAGTATAGGCAGAAAAAAAGCTTGAAAAAAACCAGGCTCCTTTTAACATTGTACTTGTCGAATAACTATTGTTGAACAGCAAATTGCTATGAATCAAAAAGATGCTGAGTATGTACTTAATGATAAATTATCCCATAAATGAAGTTGCATGCTATAAAGTATCAGAATAGAAAATGTGAAATCAGAGTGCTCACATAAGTTTATTTCCTTGAACCATTAACCAAGCTTTGCTATTATCTTCCTTGATGGAAACTGTTGATGACAAAAGGTTTGCATCTTGTGCTGCTGAGTTAGAGACAATATGAAAGTCCTTTTTAGAGGGCTAGAGTATTATTCTACTTTTCCTGTGACTGGCTCACAGCTGTGATTACAGACTACAGAATATATCCCCCACTGGAAGATTTAAAGGCATGTATTCCAAAATCAAAACTCATGACAACCAGCAACCTTTCACTGTCAGAAAAGTAACAGTCACTTTATCAAAAGAGAAAAGAAAAAGATTAAGAACGGAAAAAAATCAACAAATTATTTTTTTCTTATATGCATAAGTAAACAAGAGAGATACATAACTGCAAAAGTTCTAAGAAGCTACTTATATTCCTTCATTTATTTGTGAGTGCCACTTTAAGGATCTGCAGGTTCCCAACAATAATAGTACAATAAATAAAGACATTGCTATTCAAAACTTTATATTAATTTTATTTCTTTATAGAATTACAACAGGTCTAGTATCTGAATTCTCTGATTTTAGATGTTCTAAGAAGAAAAATACATCAATAAATGCATAGAGTGTGTAGGTTTAGCTTTGTGGGAAAAAAAAATCAGTGATCACAAAAGACATTGTGATCCACTTTAAAAAGACTCTTACTTGTGGCACACTACTATATGTATAGAAGTAAAGAACACCAGTTCTCAAAAAAGTAACTATAAAAAAAAAAAAGTTTGCTGCATTTCAATTAGAATTACGTGAATATAGACATACTCCTAACTTTAACCTATTTTTTTTTTGTCAGCTATTGAAGTAATGCTTAAATAGATACCTTCAAAGAGCTGATCCTACAGAATTTAGTTATTTCATACAATGATTACCCAGGGGCCAGAAGCAGAGTGGCAGGGGCTCCCCCAAGGAAAACAGGACAGGGCTTAGGCCTGACTGAGACATCAGCTTGTGGGTGGGGGCAGGATCAGTCCCAGTGAGGGGAACTGGGGTCAGACACAGACCTGGGGTGACCAGGCTGGGCTATGGCAATGAGGCTGGACTGGATATTAGGCCAGAGGTCACACTACCTGCCCTTAAGCACTTGTGAACTGCAGCCATCCCTTGTGGTGCTCTGTCATTTTTGTCAGATCTCATTGTGTTATTTCTTATGTTCACAAGTTTCTCATGTCATCAGCAGAAGGTTCTCGCAGTCTCTTCAGTTAGCTAAACCTCATACCAGTATGTAAACACAATGACATATCGTGTTATTTTATCATAGTATACGTGTCTAGAAAGTATTGTAGCAAAACGCAGAAACCAAAAACTGTCTTCTCAGCCTGCCCTAGAGCTACCTTTCTCCAACTTTATCTTTCAGAAGGAATTTCTGTTTGGAAATTCATCTGAAATTGGTTTTTCATACCTGGAACAAGTCCTAACATTTTGCAAAACTTAAACGATACCATTTGAAACACGGCAAACAGAGATAATGTGCCATCAGCAAAGCCACATTTATACTTAGGCAAATGGATATCTCACCAGGTGACAAACTACCAAATATCCTAATTTTTTCTGTAAAGAGAACTATGTTATGATATTGCAAAGTAATGTTTTCTGGTTCTGTTATCACAGGAGAAAAATAAGCTTGGAAGCTACTGCCCATATCCTTTGCAATAAAAGGAATTGCAGGTGTCAGAAGACTGCTCTGGCTACAAGCACTTCTGCCCCTTGCATTTCTTCACGTATTCAACCCAGTAAGTTGTTCTGAAAGTACAGCAAAACTGAATCATTCCATTCCAGCAATGAGGACAATGTAAGTCCTTTAAGTTGACAAAATGAAGTTCTTTACAGTATTTAGAATCCTTGAATTGGCTCAGCCTGTCAAAATGTATTGCTTTTGTTTTTTATTTGATTGCTAAGTACAAAGAGACATTAAATGCCTAGATCCAAACAGAGGAAATTTCTCTGGTGAAAGGAAGAAAACAACCATTTTTATGAGGTTTATTTCACATATATAGGTTAAATAATAACACTGTGATGATACACAACAATATATAGCCACTAATTTTACTCATATTTTCAGCTAGCTGTGTTTATGGATATATATATATGTACACATATACATACAAATATATCTGTATAAGTGCATGTATACAAGGGAAATAGTTATTGCTGTGATAGAAGCATCTGGAAAACTGACAAATTGGGTTGATTTTAAACTTAAAAGTAAACTTACCAAATTCACTCTAACTGCACACTTGAATCTAATGGTTAATTCTTACGCAATATTAATTGTGATCACTATTTACACAATAATGCTAGTCTTTAGCAACCATATTATAAATTAGGTGTGACTATACAGTACCATGAAAATGATTCAATATAGTTAGCAGTGGCAGCTACAGTCCTGAATGGGCTGAGTGACCAGGGTTCAGGTTACCAGACTTGAGGGCTCCTTCACAAGAGAAACCAAAACCAAGATAGGATTTTCTTCTCTCTTCTCCCATTTTCTTTATTTAAGTCTGATGTCTAATGGCCCTGCTGCCCCCTCCCTCACCCCCAAAATGGCTCTTTTCTTCTTCCTGTGTTGCTTTTTTTGTGTTAGGAATGATGTCCCGCCTGTTTCTGTTGCATTGGGCTTATCTTGCCTTTTGTCTGGAAACTTTGTATCCCAGTTTTTTCCTATGTTCAACCACACACAGATCTGTCCCTTTAATGGTCTCTTTGCTCTCATGCTTATGTAAAATGCTTGTACATTCTGTTTGATTATTGCATGAAAACATTACTAAATATTGTTATTAATCACACTATTTTAGTATGCTTATATTTGGGTTTAAGAAAAATGAATGTTAGTATATCTAATTAAATACTTAATTAACATGGATTGTTTTTAAATGTAAAGATGTCAGATGGCTCTGCTTTGACTATATTCTCCAAGAGGGAAATTATATTTGGTAGTTTCAAAAAGAAGGATATTTTATAGCGATGTTATAAGTCATTTAAATTATTTATTAACACCAACAGATCAGTCTTTTATTTTCATTATGTCCTAATGCAGATCTGCAGAAGATTATCCAGTGTCCTGCTGAGTTAACAGAATTTTTTTTTGTCTGACATGGGACTGTAGGTTTCATGATCCAGTTTCTATCACTAAGGGTTCCGTGTGATGCCTTGATCTAAAAGCACATATAATTAAGAAGAGTCACTCACCCCTGACACATATGCCATGTTGGATTTCATAATTCTACAGTGCCCTTAGGCACACGGCAGGGATTAATCTTCAGAACCCCATGTCCTCTATATTACTGCTTATCTAATAAGTAACATCAGTGCTGAATTCTGATGTGGGCTGCTTTATATCAGAGAGCTAACATTTCAACACAAAGGCAACATGACATATCCTGAACTAAGAATAATTGTTCCTAAGTAAGGTGGCTATTTCCTTCATCCATTTTTATGCAAACAACAGTAGTTGTGATGGTGCTGTTATCACTGTTCTTCATGATGCTCTAAAAATATGTAGCTAATGAGGCAAAATTTATTGAAATATAAATAATAATAAAATAGTGATTTTTATTTTTTCATTTATCTAAAGAGAGCTTTAAGCCCTGAATCTTATGTCTTCCCCAGTCACTTCTAGGTAGTTTGCCAAAACCCTTTGGATAAAGTTGGAGAGAAAGAATGATTGTGCAAATATAGCAAAAGATATTTTGATATTGAGCACAAACATATGGCAGTGATTGCATAATTTTGTTCTGGAAATGTCCTCTACATTTCAGAATTAAATATTGGGCTAAATTCTGAAATATATTAAAGAGTTAGAAAAACAAAATAAACAATTCCCTTGTTTATCACAACCCTCCTTTAACCATACACTATGTCTATGGCTTTAAAATTTTTAGAGAATCAGAGAGTTTTGCAAGGGTCTAATTTCCCTGACAATGCTTTTGCTGAATTCTAAAACATAGATTTGATTGACATTATTTAATTAAGTTTTTGAAGTTTTCTGGGAAACAAAAGTTCAACTTTGAACCACAAATGGAATTCTAAAGCCTTGAACAGCTAGATGACCAGACACAAATGAAGGCTCTCTCATGTAAACACTCTGAGCATGACTAGCTTTCAGATAATTTACATGATTCCTCTTTTAATGTACTTTATAAGCTGATTGTTATTCGGGGAGCAAAAAAAGGCACAGAGTGCCCAGCCTTTTTCATTACACTTATCAATAGATCCATTACCCCCTGAGCAACAGGGCTATCCTTTCTTCTCCTCACAACATATTTACAGAAAGCATTCTTACTGCCCTTGCTACTTTCAGCTCAAACTAAGCTTTGGATTTCAATTGTCCATTCTTACATGAGTGGGCAATGTCTTTGCATTCCTTCCATCTAGCCTGTCCCCGCTTCTGCCTTTTGTGTACTTCCTTTTTTGTATTTGAGCTCAGTGTTCATCTATGCTCACTTTTTCACACACTTGCCTGACAAGAGCAGACCATTCTTGTGCCTGAGCAGGTTGTCCTTAATGATCAAGTAGCATTTGCATTAGGCAATAAATAATTCATCTAAAACTTACTCGATGTTTGACTCAGAATACTAACTTGGACATATTTTTTCTGTGGTAGTAATCTGGGTGTTTGTTTTTTTTTCCTGGAAACTTGATGCTTAGCCATTTAATTTAATTTTCCAGAATGTCAGTAAATATCTAAATACTTGTAGATCTAAAATCTTACCCTCAGCCGCCTTTTCCGCATTCCTGCTTTCCCAGCATAAGAAGGAAAGATTGTAAGATGATTTTTTTTTCCAGTGATGGAGTACATGTAAATACATGTAAAAGAATGACCAATAGATACACTTACATGTAGTTTCAGTCTAACTCTCTGAAATGTAGTTAATTGTAAACTATGACCACAGTTAGCCCACACCATTTGTTGTGTAAATGCACAGCAATAAACTTCTCTGAAAGCTGGTAAGGTATAAATTTAAAAATATTCCTAAATCCTATCTTTGTATCTCCATTTTTGTTTTCTTATTAGAAAATGAAACTTTAAAAATCCATCCTTCCAAAAGAGAAAGAAACAAACAAGCAAACAAAAGCCAAAAAAACCCCGACAAATAAAAACCAAACCAAACAAACAACAATAACAACAAAATAACCCTGGAAATCTTCCCTAGGACTAAAAACCAATTGCAACTTCCTGTCCTTCTAACATTGAGAAAGTTATGGACAGTTACGGAAAGTTTGGAATCACAGTAGCTGTGAAATGATACATGAAATGAAAATAGTCCTGCTGAGTATACTGCTGTGCTGTTTTCTACGTCCTATACACATTCAAGCGCACAATATTCATATTGTGGACTGAAGAATAGCCATGGTAATGCAACATTTCAAAAGCAAAATACACCATGTTTGTGTGAGAGGTGTAAGCTTTCTTTGTGTACTGTCTTTTTCCTTTTAACACTTTTTCCCTTGGTTCATCAACGTTTCCAGACTACAGCCCATGAAACAAAGAGAATTATTCTCCAAAACAGACTCTTTAGCACAGTAGAGATGCCCTTTACAGCTTAAATTTTCTTTCCACTTCTCATCACTAGGCAAGACACAAAATTTTGTTTCATGCATGAAGATGAGCAGAAGCAACTTACAAATGGAAAGGAAAATAGTTTAGAAGTGGATTTCTTGGCCTAAGTATGAAGGTTCTTATTACAAAGGTCCTATGTATGCTGTCAAATACTCAACAGACTTGCCTTGCTTTAGACATTGTGCTGGACTACAGTGCTATGCTACATGAAGCAAAGGAGTTATCTTCTGATTAAGCAGTATCTATTGAGGAATCAAGTCTATAGATAGCAATTCTCAACAGTAAACAGGTAATCTCTCACAAATGTATGCTAGACTTGTTACATATTTATTCATAATTTGATGTGAACTTTCCAGTTTGTGTTTTATGAATAACTTCCTTCTAAATGCTTTAAAAACTTCTTCAGTTAAGGCTTTCCAGATAGTACAGGCATATTGTATGGTAGTAAGGGCATATTTTTCCTTAAGGTATCTTTCCTGGATCCATCCAACTACTGTACTGTAATAACAATATTACTTTTAGTGGAAAGATAATTTTACTTTTGTGGGTTTAATTAATTTTGTTGGTTTGGGCTTTTGTTGTTTGGGGAGGTGTTTGTTTTCATTTGGGTTTTTTTGTGTTTTTTTGTTGGTTTGTTGTTTTGGTTTTTTTTTTTTTCATTTTTGATATATTGGAGATCGTTAAAGAATTAAGTGTTCCAGCTTGTTAAAACCATTTCTTCTGCTTCCAGAACATGAATGGGTTTTGACAGCAGTGTCATGGTATGACCACGCTGACAGAGCCCAGAGTTCCATGTTGACAGTAATGAGTCAGAGAAATTGAAGCAGTTAGGTAGCCAGCAGGGATTGCTGATGTAATTTCTAGTCCAGTGAAAATCTGTGAATTTTCAGTTGGGATAAAGTTTTAGAGTGTAAGTGGGGAAAAAACCCAAACAAAACTAAACCCAAAACAAGGCGATTCAGAAACTTCACTTTTTGCAAGTTGTAATAGTTTTTAAAACTGTACTTAATACTTAATATGACTTTTTACAGTATTTTATTTGGTAAAAGTTAGGGGTATACATAATTCAACTGCTGCTTGGTAATGCTTCTTGGTAAGTCCTCCCATCCCAGTGATTTCTGCAGTAGATTATGTATTATGTGTCAGAAAGATTACTACAAGTAGGAATAGCTTCAAGAAGATGAGAGGCTTTATGAATGGGGAAATCTATGGCCGAGTTTACATTTGTCCTTTAGACATTCCCAAATCCTCCATAAACACAGTAGAGAACCTTAACTCACTTTTAACCAAAATTACAGAACAGGACTGTATACTCTTTTTGCACAAGTGAGAAAAAGGACTTTCATGTAAGTGCAGAAGTTGTAGAGAAGTAATGGTGTATCATTCTCAGTGTTGGGGCAGAGTGACAGCTGATGGCCCTCCGAGGGCCAGGTATGGGGAATGGTGTGTGCTCCCCCAGGTTAGACAGGGAAGGACATTACAGAGAAGCCCATCCCATCATTGCAGCCAGGGCAGTCCTAGGGGCAGTCAGGGGCAGCATCAGCCCTGGACACTGGGCACCTCCCTGGGGATGGGCTGAAGCTGGTCCAGGATGTTAGCTTGTGGATGGGGGTCAGCGTCAGGACTAGTGAGGGGAAATAGGGCCAGACACAGCTTCAGGGTAGCCAGGTTGGGATGTCAGCATGCAGGATATGTCTGGCCCTGAATAAATGGGTCAGGCACAGGTAGAGCTGCGATGCACTTGAAGCTGTAGTTCAGTCAAGGGCTCAGGATGAGAACCACAGCTTAACAGAACCTCACAAGGGAATGAGGGGGCTGCCTTCCCAGAAGTCTTCCAGCAAAGCTGTTTGGCAGCCTCTCCCCAAGGTCACCAGCTATCCTACCTCAGCCATGATCCCAGTCCGCTAAACCTTCAGGATGTAGTGTTGATAAACTTAGGGTCTTGATGGTAATTTTCAAAGGAAAACATTAATTATTATTGCTACAATACATACAAAAAGCATGTAAGAGATATTATATATATACTGACCAAGCCTGCTATTTGCCATTTTCATTCACTTGCCCTTTTTAGTAGGGATGGCTGATTTTGTTCAGATGTCCATCAAAATTTTCATTAGATAGTGGTGTTAATGGTGTTGGAATCTGTAACTTTTTGTGTGTGATTTATGTACACATAAGAAAACCCTTTACATGTGTTAAATTTTACAAAGATTTTAATCTCAAAACAGTACTGAAAAAAAATTGAAACAAGTCTCTGTTTAGTTCTCACCTGATGAGTTTCCTCTACTAATGTTCCGGCCTGGGTACAGTACAAATCCTCTTCATCAAGAAAAAATATAATAAATATAGTTTCTGTTCAAAGACAGACTGTGTTTCTTTGGTTTAGAGCACAGTATGTTTGGGTCTGTTCACAGTCAAACTTGTGGGACATTACTGACACAGCTGAGAACTTATGAAGGAGTCTGTGATGTTACACAGGGAGCACTGAAGAGTGTCTAAGATTTGCCTATGAAGGGATGCTGTGTCTTCAGGGGAACTCAAGGTACCTCTGCATTAGTGTTTTAATTTTGTTGAGAAGTGTGCTTTTGAAGTGACTTCTCTATTTTTTTCTCCTTTGATTCACATTATGGTTTCTAAGCTGTCTGACTAGGTTTCTTTTAATGAAACTAAACACAAAAATGTTCTCCAGAAGCACACTTAAAATGCTCTGACTGCTGGTGGTTGTCACATTCAAATGACCAAAGCAAATTAGTCCAAAGTAAAATTTCCTGGGTTCTCAATACTGTTTCACTGTATGACAACTTCCATTCCTTTTACTATCTATTACTTATAATGTGCATATAAATTTAGACTGCTCTTGGGTGCTGGGAATATGGCTTTCCTGTGACAAACACAGAGTGTTTGGTCAAATATTTTCATATCGCTACTTTTGCTATCAAAATCCTTCCTATAACATTGTTGAAAAGAAAGCAGACAGAGATGGGTGAATTTTTGTTTTAATAATGTTCTGTTAGTAGTTTTGGGATTACTTGTGAATTGTTGCCTATTTATAATACTTTCAGACAAATACTTTTTAGGAGACCAAAGGGAAGGAATCAATCACCATGAGATTTCTTATCTCTCTAATAATCTAATGGTCCACACTTATAATAGCACGTAAAAAATCCAAAGTTCTCATGACTCTCACCACTGAAACCTCACACCACTGATTTCAAACCACAGTTTTTCATTGCTGTTCTTGTTTCAGCTGGGATAGAGTTTATTTTCTTCCTAATACTTGGTACAGTACTGTGTTTTGGATTTAGTATGAGAATAATAGCACGAGACTGTTGATATTACTGATGTTTTCAGTAGCTGCTAAATAGTCAAGAACTCTTTCCCATGCTTGACCAGCAAGAAGGTGCCAAGAACCTGGTGGGGAGCACAGCTGGGACAGCTGACCTGAACTAGACAAAGGGTTATTCCATACCATGTGACATCATGCTGAGCATATAAAGCTGTGAGGAGAAGAAGAAGGAAGGGGAGGGACATTTAGGGTGATGAATTTGTCTTTGCAAGTAACCATTACATGTGTTGGGGACTTGCTTTCCCAGAGATAGCTGAACACCTGCTAGTGGGAAGTGGTGAATTATTTCCTTGTTTTGTTTTGCTTGCACATGCGGCTTTTGCTTTAGCTGTTAAACTGTCTTTATCACAATCCATGAGTTTTCTCACTTTTACCCTTCAAATGCTCTCCCCCTTCCTACTGGGGAGGAAGTGAGCAAGTGGCTGCATGTTGCTAGTTGTCACCTGGGGTTAAACCACAACAGTTGCATAGGCTATAGATTTAACTCTGACATCTACTTTTCCAGGAAGTGTTTCAGCTGCTCTGAACTAAACAGTTTATGATAGAGACAGATTATTGCTATTCAAGTAGTGCAGAGTGATGTCATGACTGAGATTGCAAATCCTTCCTCACTTTGTTGATATAACTATCGTGTTTTCTGTTCCACAGTTGGCTTGGTCATAGCTTCTGTTTTCTTTGTTGGACTTATTTTGAATGCTACATTTGTATTTATGGGTAACAGAGAACCTGAACAGACTAATACTGTGGTATCAGTCATGTTGTATGTCATCATCCTTTCAAATACTGTTACAGCTAAGGTTATGGCCTACATAAATGATGTAATACCACCAGTTATATGTTCTGCAACAATACTTAACGTCCAGCCCACTGCACATTTGCTTCTGTGGTGACATAATATAGAATAATCCTAACTAATTACCTGAAAATCTTAATAAATTACATTTATGCTGATTATAGGATATATACATAAACAAACAGCAACATACATGAAGACACCGTGATCAGAGTTTGTCTGTTCAGTCATGTGGTTGTATTTTATCTGCATAGATATAAAAAATTCATTTTAAAGGTCCTTATTTAAAGCTAGATCCAATGTCCTTGCCTGATTTTCAACTTTTTAAAATGTACTATTGATTTAAGGAGCCAGTGCACTAAACTGATGAAAAACCTATAATGAATACAGCAGTGAAGTTGCATTAGTAGATCTGTTTCTGACCAAGTTTATGCAAGACTCATTGACAGAAGTAGAAATTCCTTATTTTAAGTTAAGATGACAGATTTAGCTACTGCTTTTTCCATTATTATATTGCTTGCAGAATTCTGCATGAAATCTTCAATATAGATAATGAATGGCATTGTCAATTATTTATGCTGGAATGACTTAGGACCTGGCATAGCTGAAGCTAATATGAACAGAGCCAGAAAGCATTACTTAAGTTACAAAAGCAGGGTCTCTGGCAGTGTTACTTAAATCTTTTCAGTGTCTTATTACTAGTGTCAGAACCTTTTGAAGAGGTAAAACTTGAAATTTTTAATAATACTTGCTGCAAATTGATACCCTGAAATGCACTGGAAAAAATTTAAACATCAATGTAATTAGACATCAGTTACATCTCACTTGAATAATAATTCAAAGTTAAAGGGTAAGCACGGGAAGTGACAGATTTTTTAAAATATAGATTTTATTTTGTGAGCAAGGCTAGACTTACAGAATAAAAAAGTATTCAAGAAGTTTAGCATTAGCTGGTACATGTATTCCTGGTGTCATATTTAACCATGTAGCCCTCAACGATCACAGCTAGCTTAGAGGCATGATTGTCCTGTTTTATAAAATAGTTTGTTTTTCTTTAATTTTCACATTTTTTTAATGTTCACAACAGTCTAAGCAATTATTTTGATAAATCAGAAAAAATGCTATTTCCAGTGATGACCTCAAAGTTATTTGTATTATCTGTACACTGCTTTCTAGTTCCTTTTGCTAGTTTGAAACAAGTCATTATTAGGGGAAGTGACTGTGTTGTTGTTATAGTGACTGTGTTGTTGTTATGGATTATGCAAAATCTCCGTGTTGAGGTAGCTTCTTTCAAAAACTGAAAGGCCAGTGGAGAACTTCTGATCTTGTCTTGAATTTTCCTTAACAACAATTATTCAAGTAGATTGTTTTGTTGAGAACGGACTATTGATACTGAACTAATGCTACTGTTACAAGGCTGTGTGCAATATCCTTCTTAAGCATCTAATTTTGGAAATGCACATGTAGGTATCTGAAAGTACTTAGGCTTTTTTCAAATCTCCTCTCAAGAATTTCTCTTCCAGTGATTACAAGATATTATATGTTATATATATCTACCAAGACTGTCCATCAGGCCTGTAAAATCACTATAAGTACTTAATTTTCTTTCCTCAATCGTATCTTTAAACTCTTTATTATTATGAGATATGTACCAAAAATGAACAATGGAAAGGTTTCACTGATTCAATTGCACAGAATGGTGACTGATATTGTCTTGTGTTTTGGCATGGCTCACACTTTTTGTATATATTTTGATGCTTAATTTTTCTTGTATTTTAGAACTTGCCATTTGCATGTTAGATTTGATATGAAGAACAAACAGAACTGACAACTAAAAATACTGGGTTCTTCATTATTACAGCTCCCAAAGCAAGATTTTGCTTGTTTCTTTGTTTCTTTTTATATGCTTTACAGAATCTAGGAGAAAACGGGTAAAATTTTCTCAAATACTTTGCAATTCTTTTTCAAACTGCATTTTTAAGATGAGTAGACATTTTACAAGGAAATGCTGTATAACAAAGATAAGTAAGCTTACAGTTTAGATAAAGCACAGTTTAAGAGAGAAGGATTAATTTTTGTTTATTTCAATTTGTTGTAGAATTGAACTTACGAAAACATTTACTTTTTTGAATTATATAGTTGACAAAATATCTTATTTTTATGCAGCTGATCTAGATTTTGTAATATACTTCTACTTTGTTAATCATTGTTTAATATTTACCTAAACTTTTTTCCATATGCCAGGAAAATGCAAAAACTAATTGCAGCAAATTATCAGTACTTTGAAATTCTGTACAAACTCCAACAGAATTTTGCTTTCTGAAAGTAAGTAGCCTGTGTCCAGGAGAATTCAGTACATTTGGCTTGGCTCACAGATCACGTTCTCTAGCTTAGACTTGAGCAAGGAAAGGTATTTCATTTTGAAGACATTTTAGCAGTCCCTATTCTGCACTGACACCAATCCAAGATGTTAAAAGTACAAAAAAAATTAAGTTCACCAAAAAACAACAAAAGAATCTCATAGTCCCTTATTTGCCTTTTAGCAATTTGTGTTCAAGACCATAGGCTAAACCAAGATATTTTTATTTACTTAATCTATTTATCTTTGCATATTCCTCCTTCTATTTTCTTCTCTATGCCTCTCCCCATGTGTGCTTCACTAGAAATTGTACTTTTGATATTGTATTTTCATGTTCATATGACACCTTCAGGAAGAAAAACATCCCTCTAAATTAAGCAATGATAAACCATGTCATCAAAATATTCTTGAATGGTGTATCCTAGCGTATTTTCTAAGATAATAGTGCATGTGGATAAAGGGATTAAAGATTAGGGTGGTTTTTTTAAATTATTTTTTACAATTATTATTATTTGCTTGCCTCTAAAGAGGGAATCATTTTAGTCATGAGCAGTGACAACTTTTAGTAGTGGCAACGTTTAAGGGTTAGCACCTAAGAAACATGTTTTACAATATCCCTTTTCAGATTTAAAGGGGAAAAAAAGGATCATTTCTTCTGAATTTTTGATTATTTTCAAATAGTATTTGATCACTTCATATTTTACATTATGGTATATTTGAGGATTTCAGGGTTTGGTCAGTCACCAGAACTCCTGCTGCTCCCAGCGGACAAAACAGCAAGTTCTTGAACTACTGCTAATTCCGCAGTTCCTTTAACAGGGTGCAGTCCCTTCCTCATTTGTTCTGCTGACAATTGTAAGAAGGATAGACTACCACACTTACTGATTGTTTTACTGAGAAACACACCTAATTTTCTAAGATTAATATCTGATACCAAGAAATGACCCCATTTCTGGAGGTATTATTTATGATACTTTGTACTTTCTCGAGAGAAAAACTTTTAGCATTGGGCACAAGCAACTGATGTGCTTTTAAAAGTGTTGTGCTTTTTCCTGTCCTAGCTAAAAATTTTTAAATCATGTTAGTAAACACACATTCCAACACATCCTATTTTTACTCTACAGAAAAGGCCAGAACAGTACATTGTAAGTAGAGATAGACAAAATATTTTGAAAAGGTTTGGGTAATGGGACAGGCTAACTATGGAGGTTTGTGTCTGCTAATTTTTCCTTTTCTCCAGGCTAAGAATGTTGGAGAAAAAGCTTTCAGACTTGCTGGACAAAAAAAAAATATGTATTTTAGCTTCTCATTTTACTAGTAAACCCCAAAATTAAACAATGTATATAATTTGTGTTTTCCTTAGCACGAGTGTTTATCTTGGACACTGAGGTGTGAAAGAAGGATCACATGTATAATTTTTGAGAATAGAATATATCTTTAAAAATAAGTCAATAAGAAACAAAGAAAAACCTCATATCGAAAAAATTTTCAAAAGAAAATTATTTCAACAGATTAATAAAGATCCTAGGGTGTGAAAGGTCCCATACTGTCCCCTGTTCATGTTTTTAAGTAATTTTGTATAAAGTCTATTGGAAAAAAGTAGTTTGTTATGAAAAAAATTAATTGTACACATTTTTAAAAATTCCAGTACAAAATAAGAACAATATTTCCCATAAAATGACTAAGTACATTTCCTTGTAGTCTTTACTCTATTGTGTTTTGATAAATTACAATATCTTAATTTGTATATGATTCTATTACATAGGGACTGTCTTGCACAATAATGCAAAATGACATTTTATGATTTAGAATTATGAAATATACAGGTATATAGAGAGACCATATCAGTTACATCCAATTTAGGTGTCATGTCTAAATTTTTTCTGATAGATGTTTTTCTACCTGGTGGTGTTATTTGGATTTTTTTCCTGGGTAGAGAAACAAAGGAGAGAGAAGAAACCTGACAAGATTGTTGTTTTATTAAACTCCAGTGACAGAGATTCAGCCATGTGATATTCCTTTCTTTGTAAGCAGATATGAAAATAAATTAATTGTAACAGCTTCTTGCTTCTATTTTAATGAGCACTTTCACCTTCTTAAACCTGGTCATTGAAGAATACTTCATATATGAGCTCAGACAATTTAAACAATAGAATTTAAATTTTAAACAACTTTTGCCACGCTTCCAGCTCCTGCACTGTGGACTCCTGCTCTTGGATGATGATGTAATTTTTTTTTCTGTAACTCTTCTCTTGCTTTTAGAGCTAGGCATACGTGTTCACTTTTGTATTAGCTCATGCATTTTTCCTGCTGCAGTTGTAGAACCCCAAATTTTACTATAAGTAGATATACGTTTAGGTATGACGTCTTTTGATCAAAATATCAAAACTCCTCTTTTACAATAGCAGTTTTCTGTTCTGTTTGTATGTTTGGCATGCATCTCTAGATTATAGATAATAGTTAAAAAATAGAATGAGAAATATGTAGGAGGGATACATGTTCAGTTCATTTTATTTGAAGCCCACAGTTCTAATACGTCCTTAAATATATCTTTTAAAACATGGTAAATCATAAAAAAAATACTCTTAAAGAAGCAAAAAAAGAATAAACTGCTTTAGATTTCAAATGTGTTCTTACAATTGGATAAAGAAGTTAGATTATTATAGTATTCTATCTCCTATTTAAAAATATATAGCTATTTTTGTGACACTCTACAATATTACAATATGCCTTCAGGTAGAGTTGCTTAGTTATAGAATTTCAGACTGCTCTCATATTTAAAAAATATTTTTGTTGGTGATCATAGTGTTTTGTGGTTATTTTTTTGTTTTGTTTTGTTTTTTTGTTATGTTGTTGTTTATTTCTATTTTTAATGGAAGTAATGTTAGTGGGCCCCTTTGGAAGAAGGTATCACATTGAAAACTGCATTTTCATTGGTTTGTAGGGTTTTTTTTAGGAAGGGACCTTAAATTTTGGTCAACATCCAATTCCTTCTGTGTATGATTCTGAGTAAAAACATTGTTTCCCATATAAAATTATAATTAAGCTTCTTCAGTAGTTTATATTGTTATATTTTTTCTTATTTTGGTGGCAGGAATATTAAACATG
>VWZY01010004.1:61463-113627 GCA_013399075.1 Chloroceryle aenea
GGGGGAACAAAAAAAAAGGAGAAAAGCCAAAAGGAGTCCCATTGTCTTGTACCTCTCCTTAT
This sequence comes from Chloroceryle aenea, assembly GCA_013399075.1. Lineage (NCBI taxonomy): Eukaryota > Metazoa > Chordata > Aves > Coraciiformes > Cerylidae > Chloroceryle > Chloroceryle aenea. Next base: position 61,526 of record VWZY01010004.1, read on the forward strand.
CTCTGCAAGACAAAACAGCCCACAACTGCAGCTGAAAATCTCTGTCCTTAAGTGGAAAGACAGTCGCAAAGTTTCTTTCCAGTAATAATGTGGAGCACTTGTGGTAGTCTAGAAGATGATAGCCAAAAGCACTTCTCCTTTTGACTTCTGGGAGTAAATTTGCTAATATTGAGTTAGAAACCCACAGTGCAAACAAACATTTCTCACATTGTCTTTATCTGAGAGGGAAAATAAATAAGCATTATATGGAAACTGCTCATTTTTGACATTGTTAGCGGATGTATCAGCAAAGCTGAGTGCCCTTAACTTGTACAGAACAGTACTTGATTGCTGGGTTATATGTACTTCAGGCCTGGCCATTCCATCAGTGATATGTCCCTCCTTAGAAGAGGCATCCTCCCTATGTGAAATGCTGTGTGAACTGCTGCACCACACCCTGGCTGATGCACATTTACAAATCCTGTTCATAGGTGCCCCAGGTGTCTCTCACTCCCTAGGGTTGCTATTTGTGGGAGTGAGGGTGACTGCTGTTACTACTGGGGGCGCTCACATTGCCATCCGTTCTCATGACAGCTGCTGGCTCTTGGCAGGTCTAAATGCTCTCCTGTTGTTTCCTTAGCTCAGAAACACCCCTCTGTATGTCGTGATCTCCTTCTCTGCTGAGGAACGTGCCTTCACCAGACCACCTCAGCAAGTGACTGGTGGTGATGGTTATGTTGCATTTAATTACTATCCATTCAACTGTTAATTAGGAGTAATCACAGAATCGTAAAATGGTTTGGATTGGAAGGGACCTTAAAGATCATCTAGTTCTTACCCCCCTGCCATTGGCAGGGACACCTTCCACGAGATCAGGTTGCTCAAATCCCCATCCAACCTCATCTGCCCTTCTCTGGGCAATCCGTTCCATTCTCTCACCACCCTCACAGTAAAGAATTTCTTCCTAATATCTAATTTAAGTTAACCCTCATCCTATCACTACACTCACTGATAAAAAGTCCCTTTTCCGTCTTTTCTGTAGGCCCCTTTTAAGTACTGGAAGGCTACTTTAAAGTCTCCCTTGACCGTTCTCTTCTCCAGGCTAAACAACTCCAACTCAGCCTGTCATCATCATTAGCCTCATTTTACTTTAAAATTACCTTTTCCTCCATGGACATGAGCCTCCGGTTTCCAGATTCACCATGTAGCATTTGAATAAACTGCTCTCTGCTGAACATTATAACTGCAGCCATAAATACCTTCTGCTGGAATTGGAAAGAGCTGTATTACGGAAGCCAATAAACTGATTCCTCACAGTTAAGAAATCTTTTTCCATTTCATAAGCTCTCCCAGAAGGCTGCAGTACAGAAGGAAATTAGAAGTCAACTCCTTAAAATTTTTACTGGTGTATATTTAGAAAAAGATTCTAAGGTTAATGTGTTCTTTCTACTGTAAGCATTTCCAATGAGCAATGAATTTCAGAACAACTAAAAAGAACATGTATAATTTACAAATGGAAATCTTCCACTTTAAAACTTTTGCACATCTCAATATGCCAGATGTATATTATTATAACTCATCCTCTTCTCCATTTTACCAACCTAAACCTTCTGAGATTCTACTGTTCTTTGCATTTTTTAATTAGATTTTTCTGACATATGAACTTTGCCTTCTAATTTTCCATTACTTTCAAATGTCTTAATTTTCAAATATTTTCAAGTTTATTAAAAGAATAAAGGACAAAGCATCTATTAGATTACATACTCCTTTCTATATTTGAAATGAACTATTAGTTGCTTATGCTGCAAAGGCAAGAAATTTACAACATATATTTTTTCTTCTCATCTTACCACATGTAGTTTAATTTCTGTATTTGAATTTTCATTATCAACAGGGAGAAGGGACTGAGGCTAAGCTGAGTCATTAAGGAAAAAAGCACAACAAATTTTACCTTGACTACAACAAACTTTAGAATAAAACTTTTAAAAATAAAGTTACGATGAAGAGAAATACAAAACTTTGACTGGGTGAATAACCATAATACAAACTCCTGAAAAACACTTGGAAAAAAAAAAAAGCTGAATTATTTCACGCCTCTTCTTGTCTTTTCTTCTACTGTAATTCAGAACATAGATGATGAGACAATGATTTTATTCAGACTAAGAAGTTAAATGCCTATATCCCTTTCAGCAAAAGCTATATTTCTTTCCTCTTCAAACACCTATGCTGTATAGAAAAGATGAATGAGAAACATTAATTTAAATGTCTCCATTACTTAAGCACTTAAATGGGTAGGTATTATTCCCTGAACAGGATGGAATATTCTAAACTTTCCCCAGTTGCTGTTTCTTTTTCCTGTTTAGTTGATTTTCCAGACAATGAACCTTACATACTTTAGAGGAAACTACGTGGTAATATTGATAACTTAAAATACCAAACCCAACCCAAAACAAACCAAAAAACATATTAAGGAATGTATTAAAATATTAATCATAAATTAATTTATTTGTCCTCATTCTAATCATTTATCATAATGAATCAAATGCTATAAATAGCCTGAGATCTGTGTGTCTGCTTTAGAGACACAACATTCATTTTCTTAGTATCAAAATAATTTTTGGCCTTTCTGAAAATAATTTACAGTAGGAAGAATAATGAAGATGTAAGTGCAGAAAGGGTTCCTTATTTTGAAGCCCTTTTTTATTTCCCAGATGTTTTACTATACTCTCCATTTAGGATTACTATTACCACTTCATCTTATATTTCATCCTTAAAATAATATACCAAGTTATAAGTACTTTAGAGGTGCATGTGTTTCATTATGACTATTCTTAAAGCTAGTTTTTGAGCCACACAGAAAATTTTATTCAGTGTCCTTGAGAGTATAATTATCTGCCTCGTGAGGCAGGACAAGTTCATATAGTTCATTATCTAACTGCCCCAAAGGCCAAATGATTGAAAAAAGGGACTATTTTCTAGTCTCATAGAATCTATCCTGCCAATTCATCATTGACTAATAATCCTGGAGACAAAGAGTTTTCCATGCTTGTATTTATTTGCTACAAAATAATAACAGAAAAAAAAAAGTTTAAAAGTTACTGAATACTGTCAAAATTATTATTTAATTAGTATAGAAAATCAATTGACTTACTGTTTGAGTTCAGTATTGACAAATACGGCAAAAGGGAGCCATAGCTGAGGTTAAATTTCATAGCAATTTATGAAAAGCTACATTTCATGGCTATTCCCCCTGTAAAGTATCCCTACTCTGCAAGCAATTTCTACATCTTCCTTTAACCAGAAGCTCAGTGCAAATTGCAGAAAGTACAGTTCCCCCTGAAAGAATAGTGGATGACAGGAATCACAGTTCTGATATTAACAGAGAAAAATCTGTGTTATCAGCTGTGTAGTTTTGAGCTTTTTTTTTTTCTTTCCAGTTAGAACTATACAAATCACAAATACCTGAAGGTCTGTCTGATACAAAGATGCTGCTATAGAGTACTTAAATAGCTCTCCATGAAAATTGGTTCTTGTGGCTTAATGTCAGCACTTTGTGTGTTCAATTTCAGCAGTGACAGACGCTTTCTTTGGAAAAATTCCTTAAGGAAGTAATAAGCTACTGAATTCACACACAGACCCTAACGATGGAAGAAAATGTACACAGTAAAATAAACAAACAAAAATGTGAATTCTACTTTGTATATGCAACGTGTAAATATTTTTAAAAGCAGACTCTTTTATTTGTCACCCAATGTATGCTGTTTCATATCCAGTTCTTCTAGAATGATTCTTAAACTTTATCTCTTTAAAGATAGAAAGGGAGAGGATTCCAATCAATGAAAAGATGACTTATACTTAATCTCATCCTAAACAGTTAAGCTGGGAGGCTTAATTGGCTTCATGGCATGTGGTAATTCTGGACTTGAGGTTTCCAGTGTCCTGGGAATGGTTTCACAAATACTTTCATAATGCTGTTGGTCTCATAAGTGTTCAGAAAAATCAGTATTCAGAATTCTGCGTCATAGCATAAAGTAGTTCTACTGCAGAGTGCTGCAGGGAATTTCGACAGAGGGATACTTTTATCTGTCTTATCTATCTATCTGTCATCAGTCATGGGTCTTACCTAACTGTTATACAGTGCATCTCATCTGTTTGATTTGTAATTAAATTTAAGGTATATGTAGTAAGGAGATGCTATTTATAGACATTCCATTAGTGTCAAAAGGGACCTCTTGATATGAATCAGATAATTCATTCATGTAGGTCACTTCAAGACTTAATATATCTTAATGTTTTGTATCTAAACTGAAGAAACAGACTGTTATGAATTCATAGGGAAATACGGGGATGATTTCTAAGGCTATGTTATAAATGTATGAAAAAGATAAATTTAGAATTAATATGTGTACAGGAGGGCATCAAGTTTTGCAAGCACATTTGGAATACTCTCCCAGGCATGTCTCAGTGAAAAGAAAATCATAATTTTTGTTAGTTTTTATCTGTATAATCTAGTTACGTTATTCTTATTACTTTTATATCTCCTAAAGATAGAGAGAAGCTTCCTCCATTTTTAGATAGTGGACTGAGCTGCACAGGAATAATGATTAGGTTAATGTGAGAGAATGCAACAGGGAAGACAAGACCTTGGGGTCTTCAAAGTTTTGCCCCAAATATTGTAACGGTATTTCATACAAGCAGTGATGTTAAAAATATAGAAAAGAAAATTTCTGTAAAGCTTCCCTGTGATTACTGCTGAATGTAAGCCCGTGATTTCCAAATGGACAAAGGTGTTTTTTAAGTAACTTTCATCAAGAAATTAGATTTCATGCATATATACAACATTTCAAAATTATTTATTTTAAGATTAACGAGGTTATATGATTTTCTCTAGGCTAAGCTGCTTTCAAGACTGGGCTAATTTTTAAGTGCTCAGCTATATGGCCCTGAACTACTCAGTTTTGTGCTTAGTAGATTCTTTCTAGATCAAGTAATACTAGAACTATTAGTCTACATTCCCACCCCAAAAGATCATTAAGAATTGTTTAAAAACAAAAAAACACACAAAACCAAACCAAAACAGACAAAGCTAGTGTGATCAGTCTTGTGGGTCTTGGAACCAAAGCCAATGTTGTGCAGGAAAAAAAATGTTTCTGTGGCAGAAACATACTGATTTCTGCTAGATAAAGTCCCATACTAAGTTCCTTCGTACTCTACATCAAAAATGACAGACGGGGTCAATAAATCACCCATTTTTGTTCCCCTATCACATTTTCAACAAATTTTCATTTTTAACAGATTTTATTTTAAATTGCTTTTCATAGAACATACAGAGGAAGGTCATTCAGATATGCAATACTGAACAATACACCTAAGCAAGGGAAGATAAAACAGCACACTGAAGAAGCAAAAAATGGTACCATGTGGCTACACAATACCTGCAATAGGTAGATAAAACGGTTCTACTTACCAACACAATACAATTTTCTTCAATAAAAGTGTTTATTTGAAAGCTATAGATTTGTTTATTTAATCCCCTTTCCTTAAAGAGTTATCAGAGGTTGTTCTCTTGTTGTTGTATTCCCTTGTCTTGAGCTCTGAATTTTATGATTAGAGTGAAAAACTGCTTTTTGTCTGTTTCTGAGTAGATGCACATTGCCGAAGGAGTTGTTTTCTGCTGATTCACCAGTGTCCACCTCAGCACTTACAGCCTCCAGGGCAAGCTGTTGGTCTTGATCATAAATTGAGTACATAAAGAAGAATAATTAAAGAGCAAACTGTAATTATGAGTAACATCCAAAGGGAGAAAAACTAACATTCACAGGATCACAGGATATCAGAGGTTGGAAGGGACCTCAGAGATCCTTGAGTCCAACCCCCCTGCCAGAGCAGGATCATATAATCTAGCAAAGGTCACAAAGGAATGCATCAAGGAGGGTTTTGAAAATCTTCAGAGAAGGAGACTCCACAACCTCTCGGGGAGCCCAGTCCAGTGCTCTGTGACCCTTAGAGAAAAGAAGTTCTTCCTCATTTTAAGGTGGAACCTCTTGTGTTCCAGCTTATATCCATTCCCCCTTGTCTTATTACAGTGCACGAATGAGAAGAGGCTGTCTCTTTCCTCTTGACACTCAGCCCTCATATATTTATAAACATTTATCAAATCCCCTCTCAGTCTTCTCCAGACTAAAGAGCCCCAGGTGTCTCAGCCTTTCCTCATAAAGCATGTGTTCCAGTCCCTTAATCATCCTTGTAGCCCTCTGTTGGACTCTCTTGAGCAGATCCCTGTCTCTCTTGAACTGTTTAAGTTAATTTATTGTCAATTAAAAATAGAGTAGGATAGTGAGAAGAACAAACAGTAAAAACACTTTCCCCTACACCTCATCTGCCAAGCTTCAATTTTACTTCTTTTGATCCTAACTATTCTGATGCCTCTTTCCAAGACACAGCAAGGTAGGGGATTGGGGTTTCACTCATATTATGAAAGACTTTGAATTGCCACTCCCTCCTCACAATGTTCCTCTGCTCAGGAATGGGATCCCTCCCATATGATACTGTCCTTCATGAACTGATCCAACAAGAGTCCTTCCCAAGGGCTTCAGTGCTTCAAGAATTGCTCCAGCATGAGTCTTTCCATGAGGCTTCTCTCCAAGCTGCAGCTTCCTTCAGGGCACATCAGTCTGCTCTGGCATGGGGTCTTCCATGGGCTACAACAACCTGCATCACCATGATCTTCTCCATGGGTTGCAGAGGAATTTCTGCAGCAGCACCTGGAGCACCTCCTCCCTCTTCTTCACTGACCTTGGTGTCTACGGGGTTGTTTCTCTCTCTTATTTTTACTCATCTCTCACAGATGCTGTGCAATGTAAACACCCTTTCTTAAATATGTTATCACAGAGGCATCACGGGATTGTTGATGGGCTCAGATTTGGCCAATAGAGAGTCTGTTTTGGAGACATCTTGAACTGGTTCTGTCCACCATGAGAGCAGCTCCTGATTTCTTTTTTTTTTCAGAGGCCACTCCTGCAAGTTGAGTTTTTAGTGTTTATTCAAATAAGAAAAAGTTCGAGGTCTTCAAAATCTTATTCTTAACTTAGCTTGAAATCCAAATTCACAGCATACTATAATGTTTATCTTGGGTAAAATTTTAGATTATACTGAGGTCAAGAGATCGCAGTAGATCATCTTAAAACAGCTTTTTGCTCTTAAAATCTCTGAATTCATATGCTTGACATTCGATTGCATATCCTTTGATGATGCAGTGCTGCCTTAGCAATAGTTAAACCTCAAGTCTAATAGAATTTCCCTTAAAGTTTCTGTTTCACAAAGAATTGAAAAAATCAAATATTAAAATATATGACTAGATGAAACTTAAATTTTTCTTGTTAGTGTTCAAGAAAGTAGTCTCCTGATTATCTTCAGATGTCATGTCTTTTTCTTGATAGACTATTTTAAGTATGTGACTTTACAGCTAGGTGATATCTTATTTTTTATACTTTGAAAGCAGTTTTTGTTTGGTTGTTTTTTTTTTATAGTGCTAAACATCTTTGCTTCTCCCATCCAGTGTTCTCCATGTAGAATATTATTTGCTTTAAAAATAAAAGTTAATTGTTATTGATATAGTAGATAAACAACTAATGCCCTAGGCTAGCTGCAGAGACATAAAAAAACACGTATGAGATAAAGAACTTAATTTCAGATTACTGTTGCAGCCTGCTATTTTTTTAAAAAAATTATATTGTGTGCAATTATTGTCAGACCTTTATTCAATTCTCTACACTAAGAAACAAATCTCTCTCATGATCCTCCTGAAAAAAACACTATGTTCATTTTTAGTATATTTTAGCATCTTTAAATTGATGGGACTATTTTAGAGGTATATACTCTGATTAATAGGGACAAAGCTATTTTAAATGTCTGCGTTTTCCACTGTGCATTAAATTGTAATGATAGCTATTAAGAATTATTAGATAATTCCATTGATCTATACCTCAGATAAAAAACCATGCAAAATGCATATCACAGGTATCACAGGGTGTTAGGGGTTGGAAGGGACCTTGGAGATCTTCAAGTCCAATCCCCACCTCCCCCCCAGATATATAATTCAAGAAATAAGAAATGAAAGGATTTATCTGTTTCGATTTTACTATATGAAAAGCATTTAGACTGCTGCTGTAGATATATATGCTGCCAGCTTCAAATGCCACCTGACTTGTCAGAAACTGCTCTACATTGCAAAGTACCTTTTGTCTAGATTCCCATGTGATATGTCTTGTACAAGTGCGTAGATCACTTCATAGCCTTATTATGAGAGGAAACATTTTAAAGAGTTTTTAAAGTCCTAAGCATTTTATGGTTCAGAATTCATAAGGGAAATGAACTTATGTCATTGCTACATCAGGAAGGCCTAAGTCCCATGGAAACTGAGCAGGATTCTACCACCTAATTAAATAGAAACATTGTCGACTTTCTAATTCCACAGACAGTGGAGAGGAAAAACGAAAATGGAAAAAGGACAATAATGAAGAAATAAGTTTTGAACTTCAGCTCAAGACTTAAACAGGCAGAATGATATTATAGGTTTTTTTCTTAAATTACAGCAGCTGTATACAAATTGTTTTCTATTATTTCCCCTTGTTCAGAATTTCAAAAGTCACTCCCTCTCTTATGATTTTTCTGTATTTTTTTTTCATAATTATATATTTTATCTTTTGAGTGAGCTACTGTAGATGTCTCCAAGGATGGTCTAGTTTATATTTGTATGAGTTCTCTCTTCGATTTTAATAAACATTACTTTCCTCTTGCACATCCTTTTCCGGGCAACTCACTGTAACTCCAGAAGGTTTAAGTAGAAGGAAACACTGAACATTTTTCTTGGCCATTTTCAGTTATGTCATGTTTTAGGGTCAGGGCAGCCCACCAGACCGATAACAGGTGTTCTGTGTTAACTCCCCACCCTCCCCAAAGGGGAAGAGAAAGGGAATAAGGGAGAGACACTTAGTGATTAGAAAAGGAAACTAGAACAGCTTTAATGAAAATGAAAATAATAATAATAATGGAATATATACAAATATATACAAAACCAATATTGAACCCAACCCCCCTGATGGTAATTACATCACTGTCACCACTGATGCTGTGGAGCAAGCAGATGGGAGCTGTGTTCAGGAGCTCGATTCTGGTACTGGGTTCAGGAACACCTATCCTATCCACTCCTCCCTGCAGGTACAGCCTTTTACTTCACCCCACAACATGGTACGTAAGATCCAACAGTTGCCTTGGTCTGCACACCAATCTAACTAACCCTATAGTAACATGCCAGAACACATGGGGTGTTATCACTGCTAGAAGCAGACACTGCCTGTGAAAACGGGCTTCTGACTTCAGACAGTGCAGTTAGTTAGAACTGAACTGAAAAGTAAAATCACTGACAGAATTATTTCTGTTTTCACTCAAAGCAGGATAAGTTATTTGCCTCACATAGAGGTAATATAATTTGAAATTGATTTATCTTTTTTTTTTTTTTCTCCTCAAATGCCCTGTAAGGTCACAGTACATTTAAAAACCCTGTTACTTTTCAGCTGAGAAGTAGTGATAAGAGCTGATCCTTCTCTCAGGAATCTGTAACACACTTGCAAACTTTGCAAAGTGCTTTTGTTTCATTAGCTAAAGGTTAAACAGTGTCAGTTGTTATTATGTTATCAATAATTTATTCTCTTTTTCTTATGTGTGCATCAATGGGAATATATACTCTGAAGTGTTGGATGTTGATCTCTAACCGCATTTTACTACAACGGGAGCAGAAGGTCTTGGAAAGTACCAAATTGACAAGTATATGTAGATAAAATACAAGCAAAAAGACCTGCATAGCCTATTTTGAGAAAAATAATATTTACGACAACATGCCACATTACATAAAATAACAACACCTTTTTTTTCTTTATAATAAATATGATCCTCTTTTGAAACTAAGACCTGTGAATCAATTGCTGTCAAGAGTGTCTTTCCTTTCCCATTGTGGCAGTTGAAAAGATATCTGTATGAATATATATATATTCACAGAGGTATATTTAATATATCTTTAAACACACATATGAGGAAGCTAGAGATTACTATGATAAAGTGTTTAAAAGACTGATGAGTGAGGTCAGTTTTAAACTTTAAAACTTAACTTTACCGATTTCTTCACTGTGCATGTGCTTACCCAGTATTAATCATCTTCAATATAAATACAAAACTCTTAGCCTTTAACACTTTTAAAGTGGCCATGAATATAATACACTATGCAGGGTGCAGGGTAGCAGGCACAGGTGTCTGCAGTCCTTGGATGCTCATAGCAGCCAAGGTGTGGATGATCTGACTTGGAAGTCTCTAATCAGAGAGATAGTTGAGCCAAAGTGTTTGTTTTATTTCATTTCTTCCCTGTTTAAACTTCTTTATGCCAGAACTTTTTATGCCCTTGCCTCCTTCCCCTGCTTTTGATACTTCTTTTTCTGTTTTCTGTTGTCTTGCTAGTTTCCTCCTGTGCTCCTATATACAGCAGCTGTACTGTAATTTTGCAATGTTATGCTTCCTCTTTCTTGTTCTTTTTCTGGCAACTTCTTCCCACCCCCTAAATGCAGTTACACCCATCCTTTTTAGGCACTTTGGTGATCATATTGCTTACATAATTATGTCAAACTGTGCCTGACTATACCATCACAGTGTTACAAAGCATTATTAATTACTGTTAATTATACTGGTTTAGTACATTCATATTCAGGTTCAACACTAATATTAGTCACTGTCTTACCTTATTTATGTTGGACTGCTTATAGTGTTACCAAAACATGGAAATATTTTGGTTGTCAGTGATCCTTGGAGGTTATCTAGCCTGAATTCCTGCTCAAGTCAATGCTATCTGAAATAACACAAGGTTAATTAAGGCTTTTTCCAGTCGATCTGGAATATCTCCATGGACAGGTATTCCACAGCCTCTCTGACCAACTTTCTCCAGTATTAGTCAATCCTTACCTCGTAGAGTTGTTTCTTACATCTAGTCTGAATTTCCCTTGGTGCAGTTTTGGTTCATTGTGCACCTCTGAGAAGTGTGGCTTTCATCTTCAATATAAACTTTCATTGGGTAGCTGAAGACATCCTTTGCTTTCTCTTTAGGCTAAACAAACCTAGATCTCTCTGCCTCTCCATGTACATCATGTGCCTCATGACCACCTTGGTGACCCTCTGATGGATTGTTTTCAGTTTGTCAGTGTCTCTCCTGTATTGAATAATCTAGCTCTGGACACTATATTTCATATTAAATTACAAAGGTGTCAACTAGAGTGGAATAATTACTGTCTTTAACCTGTTGGTATGCTTTTCTTTGTGCATCTTAGTATACGTATTTGTGGGATCTGCTTCACGCCTTCAATTAAATGGCTTGCAACTTTATAAGATTTCTTCTCTTGGTCTGATATCCAAAGACAAAGGTTACTAAAAACATGCATAAGTAATATGTGTATGAATAAACATACATACATTTTAGTATTTCTGTTAAAGAAATTGAGACAGACTTCAGGACATGTCAGCTGTGTGGTTGGATTTTTATATGGTCTGACTTTCCCCTTTACCATTGTGTCTGTGATAACATAGTTAAAGCGCAGTGGATACAATGCAAGTGTATTTTCATCTGTAAATGGAAGTCTATTAAAGGAAAAAAACTTGTCAAGTACAGAAATGCTTATAACTATGTCCCCTGTACATTAATAGATGGTAAGAGGTGCTGTGGTAATGGATATAAGAATCAAAACTGGGATGTATATATTATTTTCAGAATTAATGTAATAGCTTCAAATATACAAGAAAAATGCAAGGAATACATATCTTGAGAGTAAATTCCTGGATACTTCTATTTTTAAAAATGAAAACCCATTAATCAATCAGTAGTATAGATACTGTCTCTGACATGTCACAGTATATTTCTGGAACAGAAATGGTAAAAATAGTACACCAATGTAGTCATAATAATTTGTTGCAGTTTGGTGATGTCTGGTCTAGTTCATTTGTTATACTGTCATATTATTCTTTGTAAAAATCCACATTCTGTGAAGTGATTTCTTCTAATTTTGGAAGAAAACATGCATATAAGGCAGGAAGATATTTGGATCCTTCTCAATCTTTCTTACATCCAGAGTATTACGTCTCTCACTTTAAACTTTTATATGTGTTAGCTGTAAATTGAAGTATGTGGAATTACTCCAAGAAGCGTGAAATCAAGTTCCAGTTTTGCAAGTGAACATTTTTCCCCTTGAGCAGAAAATACAGTGTAGAGGATGCACGGTCAGCAAAGCAATAAAATCTTACAATTTTTTTTTACAAGCAAGGAATCTGAAACACAAAGGAAAAAACATTAAAAATATGGCAGGTCGAGGCCAGATGAGAAATCTACATCCTGTCATTAAAAGCAAAGCTTCTAATTCATGATTCCCTTAATCTGATATTTTTCAGAATGCAGAATAATACATCATCTTTGTTTCTCTGCAAATTGTTGAAGAAATGTTAAAAGAGCTGCGTGCTCTTGTCAGAAACTACAGTTAGAGCTTAGCCTGAGGTTTGGAGGGGTGTAGCTCTGATGAAGTCAGCATAAGCTTTATTGGCTAGTTGTAGATATCTCTAGACCAAAACACTTGGGGCATATTTTCCCCTAACAAACAGTCTAGCTGAAGTGAAGTGTTTGCTGTGAAAAAATGGATTTCTTCCCATACTGCAATATAAAGGTGAAGAATGATCCACCAGGGCTAAATTTATGTCACATGGGTTACCTCCTGTAACTTGTCTGTAATTTCAATTTGAGACACAAATTACATTTGTGACTTTAGCTGGTTAAATACTTCCATCCATTTTTAACAATTATTTGTTTCAATACAAATATAATATTGATTTAACCACTGAACAAACACAATAATAAAAGAGTCTCTGTGTCTGAAAACTTCTGTCTAAACAAGAAACACAAAAGGAACATTGTTATCTTCCATTTACAGATAGGGAACAGAAGCACAGAACAATTAGTTTGCAAATGTTTTTCGTTGAGAATGTCTACATAATGCAGTAATGCAGTAACCACAGATTCCATAGCTAACTCTGAGCAAGATATCTCTAGAATCAGAAGAGGTACAGATTTCTTCTGAATGAGGTAACTCTAGAATAGAAAGCATTATAGGAGCATGATACTTTTCTCAGCTGAGAAATAAACGGCAAAACTGCACAGCAGCATTAAGTTATCCTGAGATATGAGGTAGCAGCCCTGCTTATTGCCATGTATAAATAGAGACTGGCCACTGACATGCAGATTTCATGCCAGGTAATCATACTCAGTAAGCAGAAAGCAGAAATAACAACCTAAATCCCAGCTATTTCCATAATGCCATATTCTAATGTTACTTTTTAGTGCTCAAATCACACCACTTTCTATTCCTACTGTTGAGACAATATTTTTATGGAAATTATTTTCTTCACAGTACCTCACTTTGGACTGTAAACATATTGGGAAAAAACAGAAAAATTCCTGAGTATATTTCAGGTACTGAGTGACTAACGAACATGATAGTTCCTACATATCATGGTGAAAATTAACAGATCTTTCCATAAAGGAAGACTGAAACAGATGGGTTCTCTCTCCCTCTGCTTCTGAGCTGATAGGCTATGGCAAAGCCAATGGCACTTAATATATAAGCATGTGAAACTTAAGTTTGTGCTGCAGTTGTAACTGTTGTGTGACTGAGTATCAGAGCAATGCCTGTCTATATACCCTTGTGTGAGTCATTGAGTGGGCCCAACACTCCCTGTCTAGTCATCTGCACAGGTGAGTTTATGGACTGGTTTGAAATGGTAGAAGGACTTGAAACAATGTAATTTAAATCATAACCACCTTCACAATTAAGTATTTGACTATTTGATTCAGAAGCTATCTGACAAGGCATTTTGGGCTGTCTTGAAGACTTCCTCCACCTATCTTTTAAAGTGCCTACACAAATTTGTTTCAGTCTGTTAATTATCCTAGGCTGGAGAATCCAATCCTTTCAGCAACTTCTCAGATGATTCCTGATGCATAATTGATCAAAATATGTGTAGATAGGGTGCTTCAAAGTAGTAGAAACTGTTCAAACAAATGCAGACATTGTCATGTAGGAGAGTGCTTTATGCATAATTTACAAAGTTAGGTGATATTTTGTGTGTGTTTTCAGATAAACCATAGGGATAAGTCATGCACATGCAACAGTGGTCATGAGTCAGCTGGACTAAGAAAAATGAATTCTAGCAGGAGTCTTACCTGATCCAACTTAAGTTACCATTATAAGGACCCTTCCTTATACATTTAGAGAGCCAACTGTCCTCTTTGAGATAGATACTTGATTCCCCAAACATATGTTACCCTATGCCAAGATCCCTCTTTTTAATACACTGTATCTGTGCAATAGGGGAACAAGGAAAAAGGAGGTGGATTATATGTTTTGGCTCTTCTAGATGTTCAGAATCAAAATTCTGCTTCAGTTCTTCCCAGGAGTGAGAAAGGTTGTTACCAGGTTCACGAATATGAGGAATGTATGACTGGTTTTATCAGAAGCACTCTGGCAATCTGAGAGTTAGAGCAGACTTTTATTTTCTTTTCAGATCTGGGTTGTTTGTTTTTTGTGTTTTTTTTTTGTTTGTTTGTTTTGTTTTGTTGTTGTTGTGGTTTTTTTTACTCAAATTCTAATTCTATTTCTCTGATTTATACTACCTTTATTAACTTTATTTTTTTCTGATATTACTGCTGTTATTTCTAGAAAAGTACCAAAATTTTTTTTCAGTGATAGCATCCCAATTCTGTCAACTCTTCTAATGCCATTGCATTCACACCTACAATTTATCCTGCTTATACCTATGTTTCTTCAGTTGCATAGTCTTTCACAAGAAAGAGTTAAATAAATAATATCTCCAAAACTGGTTCAGACATTTCTGCACCTACTCCAGTGTTGTTCTTTTAAGGAGAAAAGAACAACACTGAAACTCACAGGTTTAGGATTTTGGATGACATAACCAGAGCATTGGGAATGGATTACCTTAAAATATTCTGTAACTTTTCAAAATACCTTAATTAGAAGCATACAGGAATTTTCTATCATCTATTACATGCATACCGCAATTTTTATGGATATTCAAAAATAATGCTAATATTTTTCTTTTAAAACTCACTGCCACTGACAGGCCTCAAATATTGGAGAAGCAGAAACTACTAATTTTTTTCTGGTACTAGACTGAAAAAAGTGGAAGCATATAGAATAAATATAGGCTGTTCAAACAATTATTTTATTTTATTTTTTCAATTTGTAAATGCAACTGAGCAATATTGTTCAAAGTCTTTGAGCAACATCCTTTCTGGTTTTTGTTGTTCTCATCTTTATCACTGTCCTTTATAATACAGAAGAATCTGACTTTCATTTAGAAAGAATGTACCTCACTAGGTCTAATAGCTATGTAAAAATTACACCAGTCCAAAAAGTGTAGGCAAAGGAGTTAGGTTTTATTTTTATCAATGATTAGGTCACATGGAAGAAAGTTTCTGTTTGCCTGTAACCATAACAGAACAGGATTATTCTTTATAAAATATTTTTTTTCTTTTAAAAGTAATAAGATCATCTAAGGTCAGACTGTTATCCTCTTACTCATCGTTCTGAGCAGGAATCAATGGCACTGCTTATGGGAGTAAATTCTCTCTAATGTGATCACATACAGGGTTCACAGTCTGACCTATGAATGTCAGTACCATATTAATTAATCACTTCTGAAACACTGAACAAGCTACATGACTGAGATTTTCTATGATTTTCCTAGATAAGAAAACTACAGCAATCCTAAAAATAGAACAAAACAAAGGAAAAAAATCAAAATAAAAACACACACCAAAGAATCTAGAATAATATTAAATCAAAAGCTATATTCAAAGGTAATAAGGAGGTGACATGAAATGTGCAAAAGTTCAGAAAAAATTATGAACAAAGTAAGAAAAGAACAGATAATAGTAGAGGGACAGAATAATTTTTATTCTCGTGGCGATGTTTATTATGAACTTAAATGATGTTATGTTTTGAAGTAAATAGTACACAATTGTAGAAATCTTACTTATGTGTTTTATTTGTGTACTTTAAAAAGTACACACATAAAAAAGTTCTCTATAATTTTGCTTATCAATATTATAAATTCAGTTTTGTTCTTCCTGAAATGAATAGGCAGTCTATGTTTCTTCATACCATCTTGACATGATAAATGTAGCCAAAAGGCTAATGGATGGTGGTTTTGATCCAAACGTCTTTCCAGATGCCTGTACTATATGTCTGAAAAAAGAGCTGACACATGGTGAAAACTGGAAAATTAAAACAACATTTAAAAAATGCTTCTGTTTCATATTAGGATTACTTGAATTCTTTTCAAGTTTGGTGTTTGACTTTGCTTCCTTTCCCACAAAATTTTAAGTCAGGAAGAGTCTAACTGCAGAAGGACGAATATACAATTCGTGACATGAAAGACCCTCAGTCAAGACAGAGAAGGATGTGAACCAAGAATGAAATCTCATGATGTGATTTAGGAAAATAGAGCTATTTGTTGCACTCAAAATTCTAGTAATTCTTAGTGTATTTCTCAGGAAGGAATTGTTTTCATTAAAACCACTTTTTTTTTGAAAATTCTCAGTTGGTTATAAACTCATAGAAAAGCACAAATACTTGGCCAAATGCTTATTCAAGTTAGAAATGTATCATTAATAATTACTGGCCTAAACTGTACAACACAAATTCTTTGCTTTAAGTGGTGTATTCAGGTTGCTGATTACTGTCTTCTACACTCTAGTTTCAAAATGTTTCAGTCTAAGATCCTGAAAGATGCACATGTCTCTTCTAAGATGTATTAGTGTACAGCTACAGAAGTGGATCACCTTCTACTAAAGCTTTTAACTTCCTGCGGGAGCTGATATAATTTTTCCAGGTTACTCTGATTTCGATGTTCAGTGGCAGTTATCTTCCCAGAAGATTATGGTGCCATATACAAATAAATTCTGAATTAACAAAGGAGTAGGTTAAAAATCTCCAGAACACAGAGTCTAGCACAGCTACCATGTTGATGACCAAAAATCAATATAAAGTGTTAAGTATGTCCATAAGTGTTAAGTATATCCATGAGATAATGAATCATGAGGACATTTGATATTAAAAAAACTACTTAAAAGATAAAGATTTATGAATTTAGTTACAGTAATTTTCTGGTGTCAACATATTATTTATTGAAAATAAATACAATTGATTAAAATATGAAAAATTACTAGAACTGAAATGGAATGCAAGTAAGAGTATATTGTGTTTGGTGTAAACATTAACAGCAGTTGTCAGAGTGAATTACCACATTTAATATATTAAAAGAAAAAAAATGTAATAAAGAGAAAATAATACTTTTAGGATTAATATTATGTTTCTATATATCTAATGAAGTCACACTGACAACCCTCAGGTTCTCTATTTAGTCAAAATAAGGGCAGATCATAGCTGTGCAACTACTGGATTAAATTAAGGCAGTATCCTAGGCAAACAACAAAGTGAAATCAGCTCCATTGTCTCCATTCCGGCAATTTGAAAGTATGCTCTAGCCAAACTATCTTCAGATAGCAACCGGAAGCTAAGGGAAATAAAATAGACCCTTCTTATCCACAAAGACACTGACAGATGATCTGCTAGAGCAATTGCTTTCAAAAGTAATGTAGAATCATACATGAGGTAAGCATTTAGAATGATAGGTTGGTTTGGTTTGTTGTTTTTTGTATTGATTTGGGGTTTTTTTGACCACCGGTTCTGTTGCGATTTGATTTGTTCTCTTTTTGGCCCTGCAACTCATATCCTACAAATTTAACAGCAGCATATATCAGATCATATTATTCTGTTATGGAATTCTAAGCTCCTTATCTGGAAAACAGGGAATTAATTTATCTTCTCTTTTCTCACCTTTTCATTCTTTTTCCCAAGCTCAACAATTAACAAAGCTTTCCCCATGAAAAGCAAACAAATAAACAACAAAAAACAGATTAAAATAGTGACCACTTCTAGTTTAAAACAAAAGCTATAGACTTTCAGGAAAGCATTTAAGTTTAGGAATCACTATCAGATCACAGTTGTAGCCTCACAGATGTAATTAATTAAGTTTCCAGATACATAAGTATGTCTAGGAAGAGAATAACAATTTCAGCTATTCTCTCTTTTACATCTCTTACTGTCTGGTTTACTTAACTAAATGTGTGTTGAATTTGTACTGTAAATTCCCCTACAGTTTATCATCTGCAGTTATGCTATTTCTGGGGAGACAGAATAAATATTAATTAAGTAGTCAGGTATGTTTCTGGGTGTAGTTCTTCCAAAAAAAGCACATTTATGACAATAAATTTAGTTATACAGACCCCCATATCCCTGCACACATACATGCACAAAAAGATACACAACCAAATTTGCGTATTTGGAGAAAAATCATAGAAAACTAAATATATTTAGATATATGGAGATATTTATAAGTACACACACTTACAGATAAATAGTATTAAATACAATATGCAATGTAATATTTATATATGTATGATACTTTATCTCAAAATATTACTCTTTCTTTCTTCTACACTGTTTTCTTCATTTCTCATTTTTTCTTCTAAAGCGCCACTTAATGTTGGACACCCAACTGTTATATGACATTTTCTTTCCTGCTATTGTGTTGTAAATGATTCTTCTTTGTTGACATAATTTCTAAATTAATATAGTCAATAACAAGCAGTACAATCTTCAAGCAATTAATCAGTAAAATGAGTATAACTTATATACAGCTCCTAGATTTAGACACTAATGACCTCATTTATAAAAGAATGTTATGATATTTTAATGCCAAATTGCATGAATTTTCTTTCAAGAATAGTATCACACATCATAACAGAATATCGTTTTATCTATTTTCCACTAATTTAATACTTTAATGCACTTTTATTTATATATCTGTGTTTCAAAGTGGTGTTTAGGGCAAAACTATTTATAAATGGGAAAAAGCAGAGACAAAATAAATACTTATTAAGCTTTTTAGTTTTTTACTTCCTTTTTTCCTGAGGCTTGTTCTGACATTATGCTAAATTTCTCATTTGTCTTTTATAAAAAAAAAAAAAATTACAATAGTATTTAATTGTTTACAGTTTTCCCTGGAAAATTATGCTTAAGCCCTTTTACCTATAGGCATCTCCAAATGGGCAAACATACAATTAATTGTGTTCAGTAACAGACAAATTCATTTGTTTTCCTCTGTGTCCCATCACACTCAGAGGCTGAGATTAAAAGGAGGTTGAACACTTCATTTTGACTCAGGGTTGTTTGGTTTGTGTTTTTTTTAAACCTTGCAAAATTGGTGTAGAAATGCTAAAAAAAAAAAAATCCTCTCACAAAATTTTAATGCAAGGGCTGTGAACTGAGCTTTTTTGGAAGAAATCTCAGCCTCTTGCCCTCCATTTTTCTGTCTGGGTAAAACACAACCCCTGTATAATTGATGAAGCCTTCTCTCTCTTGAACTTTTCCTGTAATATCATAGCATCATAGAATGGCTNTGTCCCCTTTAAATCTAATTTAAAGACCTTTAAATCAGCCCTGCTACTTCTTGACACAGGATTCTTTTTGTCCTTTGAGACAAGCATATCCTGTCTGTAGTCAGCAGGCCTGGGGTCTTATAAAGTGGCCTGTGATCAAAGAACCCCAAATCCTGCCAATGACATCAGTCAGTCACGTTGCCAGGCATTAATCTGCTGGCTTTTCCTGTTCATTCCCTCATCAAACATAGCTAATGGTGGGATAGAGGCAAATACTACTNGACACCAGAACTGGATGCAGTATTCGAGGTGGGGTCTCACAAGAGCAGAGTAAAGAGGGAGAATCACCTTTCTTGATCTGCTGGCCACAATCCTCTTGATGGATCCTAAGATATGGTTGGCATTCTCAGCCTCATGAGTCTCACTGGTGTTCTCTCTGTATAGCCCCATTCTGTCCCTGTCCCCTTTAAATCTAATTTAAAGACCTTTAAATCAGCCCTGCTACTTCTTGACACAGGATTCTTTTTGTCCTTTGAGACAAGCATATCCTGTCTGTAGTCAGCAGGCCTGGGGTCTTATAAAGTGGCCTGTGATCAAAGAACCCCAAATCCTGCCAATGACATCAGTCAGTCACGTTGCCAGGCATTAATCTGCTGGCTTTTCCTGTTCATTCCCTCATCAAACATAGCTAATGGTGGGATAGAGGCAAATACTACTCTCACTTCTGGTTCCTTCACCATTTGTCCCAGGGCCCTGAAGTCTTTCTTCATTACTCTCAGGTTTCTTGTTGAGATTTCATCATTGCCTACTTGGAAAATCATTAATGGGTAGTAGTCGGATGGACTAGGGTTGGAAGTTTTCTCAGTATGTCCTTAACCCTGACCCCAGGGAGGCAACATACCTCCTTAAGGAGTGGAACATTTCTGCATATAGGACCTTCTACACCCCACAGAAGTGAGTCCACAATGAAAAGGACCTGTCTTTTTTTCTTAACTGCAGTTGTTTTGGTCTTAGGCTTGCTTCATCTTATCCTCTGTGAATCATACAAACTAGACAAGCTGTTGTAGCTGCTGGTGTATGATTTCCCTTGCAGAACATCATTCTCATTGATACCTGGCTCCCCAGAGCAGCAAATCTATTTTGCAGGGGCACCTCCTGAGGTTCAGTGGCTACAGGAGTGTGCACGCCTGCTGCACCAGACAGGAATTTGTCTCCAATGTTCCCACCCTCTAAGTCATCCCATTCAGCAAGATGGGAAGAGGATAGAGAGCCCTCAGTGTCCTGATATCTGTGTGGTTTTTAGGACTGTTTCAGGGATGGTAGAGTCTGCCTCCACCTGTCCAACTCCCTAATAGTCCTCAGCCTTTCAGCCTCCTCAGGTCTGCCACAAGGCTGAGTAGGTCACTTACTGGCTTGGACCAAACACAGGTATTGTCTCTGTAGTCATTCATTGCAAGTGCAAGGCTCCAGCACTCCCTGCAGCCAGGGGCCTACCTGGACACCTACCTGTTTGTGTGGGACCTCTACATGGGTCACCATATATCCTTTGGCAGCAGCTTTTGGCCATGTTTCAACCATAGCTGGACCTGCCCAAGTGACTGAACGAGCGGATTCCTGAGACACGCACAGAAGACTCACGCCAGCCCCTTTCTCCACTTTGAGAGGAGTTTGAGCCGCAGCCCCGCTGAGGCTGCGGCTCCGCCCATACCTCTCCTGACTCTTTTGCAAGAGCTGACGGCTCGGTGGGGGAAGTCACCCTGCTGCCCACGTGGAACCCGGTTTCGTGTCAAAAAAAGCCCTATGCACCGATTTCTACTGCTCTGTGAACTGCCGCGGGGACGGTCCGGCTCTGGAGGCTGATATCAGCGGCTAATCCTCCACAACTTGTTCATTTGTGCAGTTTTCTAAACAGATGATCAGTGCCGCAGAACAGATATTGAAAGCTCGATATCTTTTTTGCTGACAAAGAAAACTTAAAATATTTTTCAAAGATATTTCTTGTCAGCCCTAGAAATTGTCTAGAGGCTTTTAACATTTATCTTTCAGTGTCACATATCACTGGTTTTTACAGGTTTTTGTCTAACCTTGTTTTAGGAACCTTCAAAGGTAATTTAATAAACAGTTTAGTTACTTTCAAAACTAAAAGTTTTTCTGTGCTGCTTTTTTTTTTTTTAACCTTTCCTTACTGCAGCATAAGATGACTATTTTGTATATTTGAAGAATTTTATCATGTCTGTTCTCAGGATCAATTTGTTTAATTCAACAAAACATTTAATATTTACTTTCAGATCATGTTTTCCAGACATCATTCTTCTTGCTTTTCTCTGTGACCTCTCTGCTTCACATGCTTCTGATTCATGTACTTCAAGTATGGTGACAAGAACTAACACAACTCCAAGATATCATTCTCAAAGTATGTAGATTACTTCAAATATTTTACATGTTGAACTCTTGTTTATACATTCATCTACAATGATTATGAACTTCAGCCTGTGACAGATTATGACATCATTTACTTTCAGTTACTTAAAAGTTCTCCTCTGCTAGGATGTTTGAAAAAAATTTATCAGTAAACTGAGACTTCTTTTTTCGTGCTGGACAGTCCTATTTCCTTGTCTGCTTGTTATCTGTAGCTATGTTTTACTTTTGTATCTGAGCTGGTGAGTTGTATGGATTATCCTTTTCCTATGCATTTGCCTGTAGTTCAATCAAGACTTTGACTGGGAACACTTGGCACAGTTGATATAGAAATAAAATATTCACCATCATCATCATCAACAGCATTTTCCTCATAAAAGTCAATTATCACATTCCTTTTATTTTGTTGAGGGGGAGCTTTAATTTCTAGACTTTAGTGGGAATTCAGTATATTTAACATACCTGAGAACTGTGAGATGTATTTTGTATGCAAATGTTAAAGCAAATATTTTTATGTTTTTTGTTATTTTCATTTTCTTTTGATTACATTTCCACTCAGTAATTACTGTACTTCCTGATCACTTAAAAACATAGTTATTTTGAACAAAACAAACAAAAAGACCAAAAGTTATAAATATGTGTTATGTGAAAAAAAAAAAAAATTATACATTTTTGATTTTATGTGAAGATGTTTCTGTTGTTTTTGTTTCAAAGAGATACAACTATTGCTTCTTCTGTATCCTTAAACTTCTCAAATGTATTTCCATACATATTTATATCCAAATCCAAAGAAACAATAATCCTGTCTTCTATATTATATAATACAGATTCCTAACAATATACATTTTTCTATAACTTCACCAAAGTTAAAAGAGAAAACCTAACAACCCTGAAAGATATTATTCATTGTAATTGTGATAGTTACAGTAAAACTCACTATATATAATGTGCATTATTATAGACTACATCTTGCATAAGTTTTGAAGTTATTCTAAAGTGTACTCTGCTTGTTTTTTTAGGTCATAGTCAACACAGGGAATAAGAAATTATAGTAAATACAAAGTAAAAGTTAAAATATTAAGAAAAGTGTTAGATTCAATAGACTTTACATATAACACTAAAAACACATGCTCAACAGATCTTTGAACTCTTTTATATTTTACTTCAGTCAGTTGCAATGAGCTTCAAACATAATTCTACTAAATTACATTAAAAATTACATTAAAAGAAAGCTTATGTCAGGTGCTTTACTGTCTTTATCTTGCTACTGCTCTGACTTAAAATATGCTCTGTTTTAAAATATCTGTTTAGATGAATTAAAATTGGCTGTGGCAATTTAACCTAAATAAACGTAATTTCTAAGTAAACAGCTCTTACCACTGGATCAGTCTGAATATGCAAAAGATTTAGAAGAAGATAATTTGTCATCAGATGTTTTGTTTTCTTAATTAGTAAAATAGTGTAGTCCACAATACTGCAAAAACTCTATTCTTTTTCAGATTCGTCTAAGAATTAATGCCCTTTTTCAGGGATTACTACAGCCTCAGATAACAGGAAAAGATACTCACTGATAGGAAGTAAATTCTCTCTCCTACTCTCGAAAAAGCCAGTTAAATCCAAAGCTGATTGTGTATGTTATATATTTACCTATCAGCATTCATGTACATTATATGTTTACTATCTGTGTTTGTGTCCATGTAAAGATCTATCAAATTTAAATGACTCTTAGAGTTTATTACATACATGAAAAACTAAGGATTGGTAAAAAAACCTTACTAGATCTATAATATAGTCCACAGTGGCTAAAATGGAAAAGAACATAATCTTAGCACTTAAATAAGAAATTTCAATCCTTGAGGTCTCCATTTCACCATCACATGGATACAGATTGTAAAAACACCCTTGAATTTCCAGTGATACAATAATTTCTAATTTAAACAGAATATGCCTAGGTTTTACTAATTCGTAGAAGCTATCAGTGGAAAATAAAGTTGTCTTTATTTTGTGAGTTACTTAATTAGGCTTTTATTCCTTGAAGACTTGGAAAGGCTTTCTACAAAGATAAAATGATGACTTTACCTAAATAGATGTAGTTTGGTGTACTACATAGTACACTGAAATATATCCATAATTAGACTTCTAATGAGTGATTTCTTAAATTTATAGGATGCATTACCACTTTATGGACATTTTAATTTACTACTTAAATTAGTTGTCCACATTAGCAGCATCAGAAAAAATGGAAAAAATTGCAAGCAATTATAAACACTAAATGGAATTGAGTAAGCATTTTTGTTAGCCCCAAAGCTATCCTGATAGCTTTATTGTCTTAATCAACTTAGTTGACTTGTTTTAATGCTCTTTTGAGGTAGATGTTGTGGACACATGCTGGGGTACTAGCTCACTTCTGTCAAATTAAAAATGATAATTCTCATGCGTGAAATAACTGCATGGACTAATGACCAATTCTCTACATAATTTGAACCAAAGCCCCAGCAGGTGGCAAACAATTAAACATAAAAACCAGAATATAATATAGTCACAAGCCTTTATTTATTAAACTAAGAAAGAGGTGGAGAGAAATAAGGAAAGGAAACTTTCTTTCCTACACAGTCCTAAACTCCCCATTTAAAGTCAGAGAAAAGACTTGAAGAAGGAAATTAAAAATATGTCACTGTAAAGTCACCTACTAAAAGGTCTCCAGAACTCTCATAATTCTAAATACTGGATTCAAAATAGAGTACTTTTATTGAAAACTGGAAGTGCAGATATGCTGAAACAATAACAAAGTCCAAAAGTTTCATTAGAAGCACAAGAATAAAACTTGAGAAATACTTTGGCAATTCCTAAAACTTGGAATGAACCAACTTAAGAACCAAATATGTACTAAGTAGGCTATTATTTAAATGGGAGGCTTATTTCTTGCACCTGCAGACACTCAAAAATCCAATAGTTTAATCATAACTTCAAATGTAACTCATTTATCTTAGCAATATTAATAATCTGAGTTACATATTACTTAAAATAAATTATACTTTCATTGTGAAATTTGGAATTATTTTGAATATGGTGACTGACTGCCTAAGGATATATTGCAACATATACTAAACCAGAAATAGATAACTACTTCTATAGAACAGACACTTCAGATGCTGTATAGCTCTTAGCAAAGGAAGTAGGATGCTTGCTAACAGACCATATATATAAAATGGAAAGGATTGATGACATTTTGACTCTTATAAAACTCAGTCTAGATTTGTGTTTCTACTGGATTTTTAAATTAGGTAATACTGAAGTTGTTTGTGTAAATAGCAGAAGTTATTTTTTACATCAACAAAACAGAATGAAAACTGTCTCAAAAGCAGGAAAAGATTCATTTTTTTAACTTGTAGCTACTAGAACATGTATTACTTAATTTTGAAATGAAGGTGTTTTAAAAGTTCTGTTGTTGCTAAGTATTATCATTTTAAGACTAGAGTAATGCTAAAGGTGACAGTGCAATCAAATGTATTATTTAATAAAAAAAATTTATACTTCATTCATGTAATGCCCTAAACCTATTTGACATTTTTATTTTGAAGATTAACTGATTACCTTCCCCCTTACTATCTCTTTGACTTTTAATTTAGTGCCAATTCATACAGAAAATATTTTAATGCATCCCTTTTTTCTTTCAAGAGAAAATACCTTTTGACATTTTTGTATACTTTTTTTCCTGTTGAAAAGCATTCCCCATGGAGAAATACCCAAAAGGGAATATGTTATACTCTGCACCACCATCAGCTTCAGCTTACCTCCTGCAGTGATTCACTCTTTAAATTTTCTCAGAGCTTGAAGTGATTTCCTTCACAAAGGCTGAATTTTGCTATTGGCAAGGAAAGAAAGAGGGATGAAGAGACAGGATAAAAATTATTTCTTCCATATTTTTGCAAAATCATCAACAGGGCAATATTTATTGCTTTTGCTTTGTGATAAAGTTTTACATACAGAGAAAGTATAGTTGTGATTTAGTATGTAGTTGGGGTGATACACAGACGTAATAAACTCTTCAAAGAAGTTTAATGAAAGTTTTGTGCAATATGATCAGACATCTACACCCATCCAAACTTGTTAGCATAGATTTTCCTAATTTGTATTACATTTTTCAATTAGTTTTGTTAAGATCCTTAACATGAAATCTACAGGAAAAAATCAAGCTGCACTTTACAAGACATTTCCTATTAAGTTCATGTTGTAGATGTTCAACAGGAGTGTTCAGCAGCTTACATTTTCACATAAATGTAAGAATGAGAGCCTGAGGCAATATGAATACAGGCTTTTTAGACTTCAAAGGAGCAGTGAATGATTCTTGCCCTGCTTTTGCCATCCAGAATTGGCCTAAGTTTTGGGAGCAATTAAAATTAAATAGCCACTGAACTGCAGAAAGTGAAGATCTGCAGCTCTGGGCATGAGCAGACTTTTATGAAGTCCCCTGACTAATTCATATCTTGGTATTGGTAAAGCAAGGAAAGGAGTCAGAATGAGAATCATTTATATGAAAAGAGAGCAAGACAGGGGCATTAACCTTGAATATAATGATCCAGATCTTTGTTTCAAATCAGCTGTTTTCAAAGTCATGTCTGTAGACATACCTTTAAATGCCATCTCCTTTTGGGTCCTAATCTCTTCTTTTGTAAACAGCCATCAGGCCAGTTAAATATATAGACAGAGCAAATTCTGTGCCAGATCTCTATGTGTGCTGAATAGTGCAACTTTTTTTACAAAAATAAGAATTTATTTTTTTTTATAGAGGATTTATTTAGTTTGATTCATAAAAGTCAGAAATTGATATGAATATAAATGAAAGTTATAATATTTAAGTAAACAAGGCTATTGAATTAATATATAAATTAAAATGTATTACTGATACAGTTTTAAATTTTTTAATTAAGTTATATATGGTTATATTACAAACTTGTAAAATGTTATTTTGCTGCCATTGCTTCATGCATCTTTTGTTTTGCAACAGATATCAGAACAACATTTTCAGTGGAAGTTTGGAACAAAATCAACGAAAGTATTGTATATGTAAATTATCAAGATGAACTCCGTTGCATTTAATTATCTTAGAAAGAAGGTGCATACAATTATTACATGTCATTGCTCCACTTAATATACTTTGTAAATAGTCTGTATAATTTTCCAAATAATGTTTTGAGTTTTGGGGGGATTATTTTGTGAAAGGAAGTGAAAAACAAGAGAATTACAGAAAATTTGAGGGAGAATTTGAGGAATTTTTCAGGCATATTGCTCTTAAATTTTCAAAAGCATTTAAAATTATAAAATTAAAGTTGTCTGGACATTTAGTTCCTTATAGGGTGAGAAAAATGCAACAGTTTATCTGTTCTGTTAATGACAGACCTTCTAAAAGACATTATAGAAAAAGTAAACTGCATGATAACCTGTGTTTCCCAGCTATATAATTTATTCATAATTGTTCAATTAACATGTATCACCCCTAC
Source organism: Chloroceryle aenea (assembly GCA_013399075.1). Taxonomy (NCBI): domain Eukaryota; kingdom Metazoa; phylum Chordata; class Aves; order Coraciiformes; family Cerylidae; genus Chloroceryle; species Chloroceryle aenea. Next base: position 89,027 of record VWZY01010004.1, read on the forward strand.
ATAGCTGGTATTTAATAATCACTAAAAGTCTTATTTTCCTATTTCAGTCATGCTAAACTTTCTCACAATAAGTTAGCATTTTTCTGAGTGCAGATCCCTAATGTTGGGTAATATATTACGATACTTCTCCATTTGTATTTGTTTAGCACATATTTGCAGTATAATACAGCCATGTATAGAATCCTTTCTGCTTCATAAATGGTGCTCTGTATTTCAAATGTATTTTCCTTTATTGTTGGTTTGCTCCTTTCTTTCCTGAGCTCACAGACTAATACATGTATCTGTGTAGCCCTGTAAATACAGTAATGCCATTGCTAGTAACACATCACTACCTTTGTATTGAGTCTCCTTCAGGATAGAGGCTGCTACAGATTGCTCTCTGAAATTTCTTGACCTGACTGGTATATTTCTTTTATTTAGTTTAGGTGTAGCAGCAATTGTCCCAGCTGAACAGGTGTCTGTGCTGGTGTGTGAATTTTTTTACTTTTGGTCATCTTTCTATGGTGCAATCATGGTTTTACAAACCCAACACAATGATGTAATGAAGGGAAATACAGATCTGTTACAGCAGCAGTCTTGAGAGGTGGAGATATAGGATGCACCATGGAAGAGTGCAGGCCTGGGTTGATAAGCGTCAGGGAACAGGCTTGGCACTGGAAACTGCACAGCCATAAACAACTCACACATGACAGGTTAAAGAGATGCAGATCTGCATTTTAGAGACAACAGAGAACAAATAAATTTAAAAATTTTGAAAGTTACCATAAATAGTAAGTTTGTATGTAAATTGGACTTGTAGAGCATTGTGGAAAGAGAAAAGGTATAAAAGCATGCTAGCAAACATAAAAATTACCCAGGTGGACTCTAGTATGAGGAAGTAGTCATCAGTGTGAACATGATACTCCTCCCAGAAAAGGTCTTCAGGTGCTGACTAATCATCATAACACCAGAAGGAAGTTATCTCCCTCAGGACCCAGAGGAGCAGAAGCATGAGCAGAAGCATGAGCAGAAGAGCAACAGAAGTAGAAAAAAAATGCATGTATAATAAATTTAATGACTACACTACTACTGAAGCTTTTTTTTACATTCACATATTCTTTCTCTCCCTCTGATAATTAGATGTGCATTATTAATGATTTTTTTGATTAGACTGTTAAGACTTCAGTTAGAATAACAATTTTTTTTTTGGTTTATATATAAAGGCAGTTCATCTTTGGTCATAAATAAGATTTTTAGCATAACATACTGCACAATCCTATTTCCAGAAGCGTAATCTAAGATGGTATTTCTTGCTATCTTTTTAAAAGACAGTAATATCCTTCAAGAGACGATGGAGAAGTTTACTTTGGTGCTGTTCTCAGCTACCCTTGAGCATTCTGTCTCGAGATAGAAATATCTTTAATTTTGTTTGCTTATCAGCTATGTCAGATTTTTCTTGTTAGGCTGTATTTGCTGTGGTTGTTTTCATAATTTTCTGTTGAATATACTACTTATTGAAACATTTTAATGTTTTCTTTTTTTTTCTGTTAAACAGCAATATTAATAACACATGCATGTGCATGGAGTGGTAATGAGCTTTTTTAGGATATACTACATTGAATGCACACTATCAGATTTAGAAACAATATGCCATAAATAACACATTGTAAAAGAAGCTACCCCGACAATACTGTTGATTCTCTCTTTCTCCGGAAAGCTTTTCCTGTTGGAACAATATCTCAACTGTTTACAGAAAGTCTTAACAATCACTAACAAGGCCTAAGCTCATCAAATTTATCACTTATTTTGTACTAGTATAATTTGCACAAGATCTGAAAGAATTATTCTTCTTGAATATACAGGTTATTGTGTTTTATAATTCAAAATCTGTCAGAAATTTTAAAGTTCAAATGTGATTTAAAAAAAACAATTTCTGTAATTACTTACAGTTGCAGAATTAAATAGGATTTTCCAGAAGAGTTGAACATGAAATATGATTTGGAAATCACAGCTTTCTTCCATAAGAAGTTATGTCATTATGTGTCGCTATCACTCATCATTGATGATGGAAAACCACACACACACACACACACACACAAAGTATCCTGAGCTCTTTAATCAGCTTTATATTAAGGAAAAGTTTGTCTGCAATGTAATATGATGTATTCAACTGCAAATATGCTTCAACTAGCAAAAATATCTAAAATAGTTTTAGCTACCTGGTTTTAGATACGGTAAAGAAGCTCCCAAGAAAGCATGTATGTGTGTGTTTTCGTGAATAAAAAAACAAATTACAACTATAGATAATTTATGTAAATCAGAGCAAGTAATATTTACCTAATGCCCTTTAAATGATTAACTGTCACAGATTATCATTGGATATTGTCTAAATATAAATACAGAAAGGTAAAATACCCTTTTATGAGGTATGTAAATAAACTACAGTAACAGATTTTTTAATTTATAATGTAACAAGTCAGTCACGTTCAAGGATGGGAACAAAAATGTCAGCAGACCATTTTCAGCTGCAGAAAAGCTATTTTTTGGTGGATGAAAGTTGCGGAAGGAATATGGGAAAAGGCTACATCTCTGCATAGTCTCAAAGAGCCTTTGATGTAATCTTAAGCAACAAAAAAGCCAGCCGTGGAGGGCTGGGGCTTTCTAGCATTTATGTCACAGAGTGCAAGATAAAATGTGTGGCATTAAAACACAGTGGTAATTTAAACTGCAAGGTCATTATATATTGTATTAAACCCACAATGTTATTTGCCTGTAAGTTTCACAATACTGTAGCTACATACTTGAAAATTGTGGCTGGTGTTATAAAAAATGACTCTTCTATCCAGTAATACTGAAGTGCATGACTGTTTGAATGTCTTAAGATTTTTTTCACTTGGTTTACATGGGACTAAGAGCTGTATTAAAATTTGCTACTATTTTCTTTCTTGTATGTATTTAGTATTTTACCAGCACAGACTAAGTAGTCATTTTTATTTAATGTAATCAATTAGTACAGAGATACTCTTAACAGAACCTAAATGCGCTGCACATTAAATTATCTTTATTACATACCACATAAATGCATTCAATCAATATAAAGGGAAAATTACACAAGATTAATAATGTCTAGTTTTCTTACCTGTCTTACCATTTTACAGCTGTCACTTTACTGTGCCACTGACAGGTATACCATGGTAATGCTTTCATATGAAATACCAAAAATTTTCAAACTACATAGAAATCAAAGGAAGTTTAATAAATAATCTAACACTACCTTAATATTCACCTGAAATTTGTTAAAGGAAATATTTTTCACATAAGCTAATTCACCAGACTGATACCCGTCTTCCTACAAAAGGAAGGTCTTGTGGGAAGTATTTTATTAAAACATCATCAAGGAAATATTGAATGCTGCCAGAGGTGATACACTATTTGTTTCTGTGAAGACTGTGTTAGAATGTCAAAGAAAATATTAGTAGAGCATGTTTATGTAAATATTTACTCTTTGACTAGTAAATCCTGAAAACAGGACTTTAACTGTGATCTCATTAATATCCCCTAGGAGAAAATCGAATATTTCATAGAAACTGAAAATATCAGAGTCCACAGAAATACAGAATTTTATTGATCATTTTATACTGTTAAGAGTCTTCCAGTAGCCTGCCTTTCACTTGCAGCTCTGTAACCTTACAGGTAAGCATGTAATGGTACTGCATTTTCCAGATCCTTTGTGTCAGCATTTTTTCCCTGTTCTCATGGCCTTGCAACTGCAAACTGTTACTATTAGGAGATCTCCTGGGAAGCAACTGTAATTGACATGCAATCACCTTTTCTTTCCCCACTGTTCCTGTCCCAGTTGCAGTTTTTGATTTACATCAAGGGACCTAGTAATGTATATGCATGCAACTTCACAATCTGCAAGCATGTAAGCAGCTGCTTCTGACCAGAGTGTCCTCAAGCCACCAATAACAGTACCAGAAACAGGAATACCCCATAGGGAATTTAGGCAGGTTCTCATGTAAAGTTTATAGTTACTGTGGGAAAAGTATGAGGGGAAGCTACCTGTTGTGCTGGAGAGGACAGCCAGTTAGGAATGCTCACCTTGGAATCTCTATCACTTCTTTTCGTTGCTGTCTTCCAAGAAGAGTATTTCCTTCTCCCATTCTCCCTGTCTGCCTTTCACCAATAGAATTTATCTATGTCATGAGCTATGGACACTCCCCAAAAATCTTTGTGGATGTAAACTTGCCTCAACATCTTTGTTCAACGTTTTATTTAATAAATTAATTATGTAGGAAATTATATATTTTTCCTTAAAACTGACTAGTTTTTCTCCACATAACTTCTCTTCTGAAGTCTTTCTAATCTTTATCTACAATTATTAGAAATGTTTCTTACTAGCCAAACCATAGCTGTTTTCAAATATCTCTTGCTATGTGAATTTCGCACCCACCTCATCTGATATGAAAATAGTTTGTTTATGTCTATGTGCATATCATCTGGGCTATGACTGCTGCAAGTTTTAATACAGTTTTAATAGCAAACTCTTAGAAGGACTGTGCTTTAACAATTAAGCCCGTTAATGCCTTCAAGTCTTATGGAAATGCATAATATACCTAAGGCACTCTGTTGTAATCTATTATCTGCAGAACCTGAAGAATTTTTTTGGTTAGACTATCAGTATCATTTGACTATGTAAAATGGTTCCATGCCTGAAAGCATGTCACACCAAAAGAAATGAAGTAGAGAGTTTTGCTGGCATGAAGATTTTATGTTAGACAATAGGTTGCCTGTAAAAAAAAAGCATATTTTATTCCGTACTACTATGGGCACGTATCTGCACTATTAAAATTATAGACCCAGGAGACACTGGACTAATGTAAATGGACACAGGTCAGTTTTAACTTTTTAAAAGTATAGACAAATGAAAAATTCATATATAACTCAAGATTCAATTCTGAGGATGTCATAAAAGAAAATAAACCCCACAAAACGTAGCCAAGAGACACTGTCATGAGATGAGGTTACATTTCCAACTTTTTTCCTTCCTTTGTAGATATTATCACTAGAAGGTTTCCAGTTATGTCGCTTCCATTCCTCATTGAAAAAAATTGGCACTGCAACTTTTAGCTAGAAATTTAAAGCCATAATTTGCAAATGATGCTTGCAAACTGTACTGTCTTAACGTCCTAAATATGCTGCTATTTGATTTGCTGACTTTGCTTTCTTACATGCATTTTTATTTTGTCAGGTAACAGACAGAGAGCCATCTGAAAAATTATCAGTGTTTTCTGCAGTCTCAGAACTAAATGCAGAGAGAATGTAATTGTATCCTTTATTTTAAACAGATACTTGACACCTTTAATTTTCTTCTTTTGAATAAAGTTTAAATAAAGGGCTAACATCAATTATTGATGAGAGACAAAAGAATCAGTGATTACCAACAGCAGATAGAAAATGTTTGTAGTCTTGATTGCTTGATTGCTCTTTGTGGTAGAGCAGCTGTGCCAATTGCATACAATCTTGTCTTTTTACACTACAGGTTTTCCAACCCTAAAAAATGAAGAAAAGGAATCACTCCTGTTTTTTGTTACAGAGTGTTCAACTTCAGTATGAATTAATGCAAAAGGTTTCGACAGATTTAGCACTTTAACCTAGTTAAAGGTATATAATGGCAGAGGATGGGTCAGGTGCACTGTCTCTCCACAGTCAGTGCAGTCATTCTGTATCATTCACTTTATGTATTGTTTCATTAGTATTATTGTTATTGTTTATTCTCCTGTTGTGTTGTTCTGTTAAATTCTCCTTATCTCATTCATGGTGTTTTGTCTTTTTCTCCCTATACTCCTTCCCATCCCACTGTGTGGGGCTCAGCTTCCAGCTGGTGACAAAACAGGTCAGGAATATGAACAATAAATCGACATTTCAGACACACAAAGTCCTTCCCCTAACTGGTTCAGTAACAGTTCATACGTGACTGTAGCAATTTATAGGGCATTCTGTGGTACACTTTATTTCTCTTTTTTTGGCAAGAAATTCTCTAATAGACTTGAAGAAGCTTTTTTAATATAGTTCTGTCAAAAGGATGCTGCACCACAAGAAACGTCTGCTTTAGTACATTTCTGAGGTCCGGAGGGAGGGGGCTAAGGTTAATAAGACTCTAACTAGCTTTATTCGCATTCATGGTTTCTTCCTAGTGATGATTTTTATCTTATTTACTTAATTTATAGTTTTATTCGTATGTTCTTAGACTCAGTAAATAACATCTGCATTTGCAAGTAGTGTCCTAGGAAAGCTGCTGGCTCCCCTTTACTCAGGCTAGTCCACGATGCTTCATGCCTTAGGTGATGGCTTCTGTTAAGGTATAAGTGTCTGATGAGTCAAGAAATTCTTTCAGTCTGGCTACTGGAGCCCAGCCAGGATAACAAGGTCTCCATCCCAGGCTGATGGAAATGGGTGCTGCTTTCCTGTTTGCATGTTCAACCAGTAGCAGAGCTGAACATATATCCCGGAGACAGACATGCTCATGGACACACAGAGGACACTGACATGTCCAGCTACACAGGCTGCCACAGGCACAGGCAAGGCATTGCCTTCAGTAACACATAATGACATAAAACATGGGCACAGCCAGCCAAGTCCCCTTCCTTCTCTTTGGCGGCTAAAGACTGAAGCTCACTATGGGCACCACATGCTTGACACTCTAGATTCACACACACACGTGCAATCAAAGATCCATTAAGTACCAGCATAAAACCTCCTGTCAGTCCAATGCTCCTGGACAGATCCTGGGCGTCTTACCTGCCCCACCGACTGTCTGGTCCATCTTGGTACTCACTAGCAAATACACACACACTGACACGCTCACAGGCACCCTTACACTTGTGTATCTTCAGCCTGTGCCCTGTACCAGACACAGGATCTCCTGTTTGTTGGCTGGCCCAGATTGAGGTTTGCTAGTGAATACACAAGCACACCCTATGCACACCTGGTTTGGGGAAGATACAGACATTTGCACTTCCAACAGCTGGCACCAGGCAAGCAGGCTGTGACCCGGGTTCTGCTCCAGCTGCCAGCTGGATACCCTGAGTACCAGCCCTTTCTCACACCAGTGTCTTCCCATAGTTTGGGACATACACCATTCCTGCCCCAGTGGCTATCAGACAAAGCCCCACACTTACTCCAGTAGCTGACACTACAGGTCAGGGGCACCCACACCTCTGGCCTGAATTCAGCTGTTGGCCTGAACTCTACTCACACTGGTCCTCCCAGTAGCTAGTACTCAGTCCTGCCACACACACATGGGATGGGATAGAGAATGAGATTACACAGAGAGATTGTTTATGACAAGAAGGTAGGACAGACTGAGATCAGGCACGGAGCTCAGTTCAAGTGTGTTGACCAGCCCCTTTCTACATGCAACCAACATCTTTTATACCCCTTCCTTTCTGTTCCTCTATTGTTTCTGCCCAATCTCCTTCCCCTGCACCATCAGTTTGCATAGCTCCAAGATCCCTCATACACTCCAGTATCTGGGAACCTCAGCTTTTCATCCTTATAACTTGCTAAACCCGGGTTGTCCCTCTTTCAAGTGATGCTTGCATTTTCTTGACAGCCCATTAATGAGCATCTGACTATATTGGTTTCTTGATATTGTCTCCATTGCTGTTTCTCTGTCAGGTCTGTGTCTTTGTAAATTTTTTTAACTGACTACCTTTTTTACATTTTGACAAGATCTTCAGCCAGATATCTTAGTGAAAAAAACATTGTTGCAATTTTATTTCTAAAAATGCAGTGAAACTGAACAGAGTAAAAAAACTGTAAGCAACTTCTTATAAAGGATCAGTATCAAACCTGCTGTTTGATAATATTACCACACACTGTAAATAAGCAGATAAGAATTTATCCTGAAAGCAAACATTTTATATGGATACAGTCTTCCCTTCTCTAAGTACACCATATGAGGCTTTCAGGTATTAATACTGTTTTCTTTTACCTGACTTCTGCATAGATAATCACAGAGAGGATTATTTTGATTATGGTGATGCAGTGATTTCAGCTGCTTTAACTTTTTACAAAAGTTACCCTAAATGAACAATTACATTCAACAACAACAACAAAGAAAAAGAGGCATAATTTTAAAGAGATATTTTTAATATTAAGAAGCAACTGTTTTCACAATCCACAGGAGATGCAGCAGGGTGGATCAATAATGATGAACTATAGTGAAAATATTAATTATTTATCTGTATTTCTATCAGTAACAATATTAATCTCTGTATGAAACACAAAATATGTTTTTCCTTAATCAAAGATGTTATATTATAGACAGATTAGTGTACTATACAACCTGGATTTATAATCACCATTTACCAGAAGTTCTCAAATGATTAAACTGCTGTGGTAACCCTTACTCTACTTAAATATGTGGGATCAGGGACACAAACTAATTTGAAGCTTGAAGTACAGAGCTCTTAGAGAGCTCGCAATGTGCACAGAAATATTGTGCTCTCTATCAATGTAAAAAAGAAACACCATAAAGAGACAGACCATTTAAGACTTTTCAGTGTGATCTCATGTGACAGTGTTAGGGCAGCTGGGAGTACAGTGTGGCACTGTTGTGTAGTGATCAAGCTATTCTTCCAATCTGCTCATGTCTGTGTGGATTCAAGTTGTTAACATCAAGTTTTTCCTGCTTAATGCTTTGATATTACTGTGTTAATGGTTTAAACAACCTCCTCCAGTTCTCTTGAATACAATATCAAAAACTTGGCTTCACAAAGTGTCACAAAAAATGTGGAAACAAAGCACATGTATCTTTCAGTTCCTTTCCAAATATCAATATCCTGCTGAGTACACTACCTTTAGGTGAGCACTAGATTATGCATCTGTCTACATGTAGACTGTAGGAGGAAAGCCTGAGACAGTTGGATTTATATGAAAAAAAATACCTACAAGAGGAAAGGAGTCAAATCAAGACTTTCAATTACTGTTTCTGGCTTCACATAAGTAAAGTCACAAGTACTGATTCTGTTTTAAAAATACACTGTCTCTGTTGTCATGGACAACTCATTGCATCACTGAAGGTTTGTCCACAAATGTTAAAAAAATATTCATTATTGTTATGTAAATACTGTCATTTCAGATGACATTAGGAAGATCTTCCGGTAAATTAAGTAAAAAGAATGTTTTTTCTGTTGTTTTGTTTTGTTGTTTTTTTTTTCAAGTTGCATGCTATTTCAGGGTTTTTAATGCACTCAGTATGAATGACTTTTTTAGTTATCTTCCTTTTCAGTTTCTAGTTTACCACAATAATGCTGAAAAACCTAGGTGCAAATGTTATAAAGGAATTTTCAAAATAATAATGAAAAAAAAAATCAAAAGACACCCACAGATCTTAGATGTTATTAAAATAATTCAATATTAAATCAAATACTAACACAATATTTTTTTCTGGATAGGAGTGTGCAGAAATATTCTTAACTTTTTTTCAGAACAGGATGATGGTGTTTGTTGGTTTTGTTTGTTTGTTTGTTTTAAATTTTACCTGTCATTGAAAAGAAAAGATCTATTACACTGGGACTGGCTTAGAGGTAAACATTACAGTGCCTTGCCTTCAAATCTGTAAGCGTGCAGCAATAGGTAACATAAGTAATAAAGACTGAAAGGACTTTTCTCCCATAGTTACCTTTTCCCAATTTCATCAGATAAGAGGGAAGTCGAGCATAAATTTAATTCTGGATACTTAAAATCAAGAACTATCAACCACCAGAGGACTACTGCTTTCTAACAAGCACAAGTGGTACTGAAGCTGTCTTAATAGCTCTTACAGAAATGTGTGTATTACAAATAATAAACTTATTAGAAATGGTGCAAAACAGTATATTATCATTCTCTAATAACTCTACTTCTAAAGTGGAAAACAATTTTTTCTGTGATTTACCACCCCCATTTGTAGAATTGTCAGACTAAAAAGAAATTGCAAATACTTCTTTCCTTTCTCCTTGTAAGGAAAAATTCCCACTGATTTGATTCTCTGAACCTTTGAAGACTGTGGGTTTTTTTAATGTTTCCTCTTGCTACACACTTAAGCAGTACTATTTTGATTAAATTGCTCCCAAGATAACTGCAATTATAATGCAGTAGATGTGTACAGTTTATTCTGAAGTGCACATTGCTATTATGCAGGGTCCATAAAATATCTGTATTTCATAGTGTGTGTTTCTATGAGGTCTTTATGTGAGATAAGTGCAACATTTATTGCCCCTGACATCACTGAACTATAAATAACAAAATGAAAGCTAAATTGTTTATTTGTCATGGAACAACTGCATGAACATTTTAGTAATCTATGCTGTCGTAGCCTCTAGAACAGAGAATATATTTGAACTTGTAATAGATTTAACTGTCAGCAAGTTTGCTGATGACACCAAACTGGGTGGAGTGGCTGACACACCAGCAGGCTACGCTGCCATTCAGCAAGACTTGGACAGGCTGGAGGGTTGGGCAGGAAGAAATTTAATGAAATTCAAAAAGGGCAAGTGTAGAGTCTTGCATCTTGGAAAGAACTACCCCAAGTATCAGTACAGGCTTGGGACTGACCTGTTGGAAGGCAGTGAAGGGGAAAAGCATCTGGGGGTCCTAGTTGATGGGAGGCTGACCATGAGCCGGCAATGTGCTCTTATGGCCAAGAGTGCCAATACCATTCTGGGGTGTAATAAAAGGGCTAGTAGATCTAGAGAGGTTATTCTGCCCCTCTACTCTGCCCTGGTAAGGCCACATTTGGAGTACTATGTCCAGTTCTTGGCCCCCCAGTTCAAGAGGGACATAGAACTGCTTGAGAGAGTCCATTGCAGGGCCACAAAGATGATTAAGAGAGTGGAGCATCTCTCTTCTGAGGAAAGACTGAGGGAGCTGGGGCTTTTTAGCCTGCAGAAAAGGAGACTGAGGGGTGTCCTCATCAATGTTTATAAATACATAAAGGAAGAGTGCCAGGAGGATGGAGCCAGGCTCTTCTAGGTGATGCCCGATAACAGGACAAGGGGCAATGATTGGAAGCTGAGGCATAGGAAGTTCCATGTAAACATGAGGAGGAATTTTTTCACTGTGAGGGTGATAGAGAACTGGAACCCAGGGGGGTTGTGGAGTCGCCCTTTCTGGAGATATTCAAAACTCGCCTGGACACTTTCCTGTGTGATCTGGTATAGGTGATCCTGCTCTGGCAGGGCGGTTGGACTGGATGATCATTCGAGGTCCCTTACAGCCCCTGACATTCTGTGATTCTGTGATTCTGTGTGATTCTGCAATTCTGTGTGATTCTGCATGGGTATGTTTAGATTATCAGTAAAAGTAGATACAAACCAAATTTCTAATGTGAAAATGCTACAGTAAAAGAGTTATCATATTCTTGATTAATTCATACTCTAAAATTGGAAAAACAGATTAGAACAATTGAGATACTAAATGCTGCTATTAAGAAAGCTAGTATGATTAATTAGTAACTTAACAGAAGGAGAAGCTCTACACAGCATTCTGTGCTGCTTACACTTAGTAATAATTGCTCCTAGGAGAAAAACAAGAAAAAAAATCAACTATTTCAAAGATCAGTAGTGTAATATTTAAATACTTTGACAAAGACAAAAATGCAAAAGACATAGTGATATTTTCTCTGAATTAGATATTTTATGATTTTATTTATTTATCTATTTATTCTTAATCTGCTTTACTGCTTTTAAATTTTTCAGCATCTTTGCAATATTTTTATTGTGACTACTTTCATGCCTGTTTAAAATAAAATGGTGGCACATTTATGCCAGATGTAGATTAGCCTTTTAAAGTAAATATCACAAAACTATATTTCTCTGTTGCCTGTTCAATTAGTTTTAATAAAAGAATAAAGAAGCAGCAAACCAAACATCGATCAGTAGAGGCTGTGAAGTTAAAAGATGAAAAAAATTGTTTGTAAAGAGATTTCTAAAAAACCAGAAAGCAATATATAAATTCTTAGGCACTATTGAAACATCTTTAATAATTCTTTCTAGATTTTGAGCTAGCAGTCTGTAAACTCTTGAATGAACTCACAAGTAAGAATAAACAGATAAATGGCTAAAAAAGAGACTTTTAAGTGCATTTGGGAGGAAACATACAAGCGATAATCTGGTTAGTTAACAGAAGAATCACTTATTCTTGGACAGTATGCCAGCAGGAATGAAAAGGCAACGTATAATACATTTTTGTGTGTAGGACCAGTGAATAAATAAATTATTAGATTTGCCTATTAGTCTTTATGGGAAGTGTGATGTTCTCCATTGCCCAAGTTAGAGCTGAATATTCCTTGTAAACTATATCATAGAACTGGCTGGGTTGGAAGGGACCTTAAAGATCTAGTTCCAATCTCCCTGGCATGGCAGGAACACCTTCAGATTGCTCAAAGTCCCATCCAACCCAGCCTTGAATGCTTCCAGGGATGAGGCATCAATAACTTCTCTGGGAAACATGTTCCAATGTCTCACCACCTCACAGTGAAGTATTTCTTCCTTATATATAATGTAAATTTATAAGTTTTCATTTAAAAACTATTCCCTGATAGAGTCTCTCCCCAACTTTCCTGTAGGATGCCTTTAAGTAGTGGAAGGCTACTCTAAGGTATCCCTGGAACCTTCTCTTCTCCAAGCTAAACATACTCTCTCAGGCTGTTCTCACAGGGACAGTGTTCCAGCCCCTTAATCATGTTCATGGCCCTCCTCTAGACCTGCTCAAGCAGGTCTGTGTATTAGTGGAGTTGGGTGCTCCAGAGCTGAACGTAGTAGTCCAGGTGGGGTCTCACGAGAGTGGAGTGCACTTGACTTCACTCGTTACATGAGGAAGAAGTATTGCTTTCTGTTAAAGTGCCAGCAATAATTTCTGGTGCAAAATGTGTACCAAAAAAATAAAATGTTTCACCTAGAAAAAAATAAAGATTTGACTTGGTTACAGGTTTTGCATTTCAGACTAGGGTTTAATGTTGGAACATTCTAGAAGGAAAAATTGAAACATCCTGAGAACAATGAAATGAATATTTCTATGATTTGAGAAGATATTTGTATAAATAATTTGAGAACTACAACAGAAAAAAAAACTATAGGAAATGGAAAACATACATCTTCAAAGCAGTTCTGAAATCAGGTTACTATTACTGTGTTCATTGACCCCAGCACTGAAAATGGTCTTTTATTAAAAGGGAAGAGCTATGCAAAGAAAAATAAGTGTTTATAAATTTTCTTCATGTTTACATTCTAGGCAAAGGTCTCATCTGGAAGAACTCACACATCATACTGTATGTTTTTGACAAGAAAACATACAGAAATTAATATTACTATAAGGTCAACAGTAGAAAAAAAAAATCTTTCTTAATTTCTTCTTTTTCTATCTCACAATAAAGGATAAGTAAATTGAATAGCATGAAAATCTGATGCAAGACCAAATTGCAGATAAAAAATAAATCGTGATCGTTTTGTCTACAGTCTTCCTAAACTTTTGGATATATGTATCTGTGTCCCTTTTGCTGTGATATGTGGGCACTAAAGATGTGGCAGGTCATGGCTGGTAACTCCAAGAATGGCTACAGCTCAAACTCAGCCTTTCACACATGGCACACCACTCCGGCAGCTACTGTTTGCACCGGGTATTACTTCCTGCATTTGATTGGTAGGTAAATCCTCAAAAATCATATAGTTCCACAGCATTATCTTAGTGTGAATATACTAACTGTTAGAGCTGTTTATTGCTGTTTTGCTTTCCAGCACATACATACTTGCTTAAACTAGTCAAATCTGGACAGCTGTAGCCATGGTCTCCTTCGTCTGTGCAGTGCTTTTGGGCAGGGTTTACCTTCTGCACTAATTCAGATTAGAACTTTCTGAAATTTAGATAAAATGACAGGGATGTCATGGGAACTGTCATATATAGATAGATTATATTTGTTTAATGTATGATGAAAATATCAAACTTTTTTTCACAGTTCACGTCAGATTGAGATGAGTAATGAAAGACATTAAAAAGTACCTACAAAAATATCAAAAAGAAGGTATTGGGCTGATTCCTGAAGAGGAATGTAATGACATGTAAAATATAGGTCAGACAACATGAAAATCACATGTAACTAAAATAATTATGATATTACAATAGATTGATTTTTTTTTTGCTTGACTATTCTGACTATGGTACATCTGGGAGTACAGTAAGGAGGAAATTGTTTACTTTATTTCCCTTCTTGAAGCTGACAGCTGCTTCAACACATCCTTCACCAAAACAGCTGTTCAACAGCATTTTTAGTTCCATTTCTGGCTTTGATTATTTTGGAAAGGGAGGCTGAAAAAGTTTTTAACCTGACTTTTTCCCATCGTTTTTCTTAATGTTCCACACATACGTGACAGTGTCATCTTCACCTTTCGTTGCTAAAGATATAAAAGTATGTATCTATGCTGGCCGCAAGGTTAACAACTGAAACATCACTGCTCCCTTTTTGACTTCCATTAAATCATAGAATGACCTTGAGCAAATTTTCCTACATTTTCTGTGACTCTGATTTATTTGAAATATATATATTTTTAAGCCAGGTCAAACCCCAAGAATATATGTGTATACGTATCTATCTGCCTTAATACGTATGAGTGCATGAATACATATATCTATACCTGTGCTCACACACAGAGATACATACACACACACATACATGAACACATATACAAATCTGTTATACTCATTATTAAAGCAAAGGAATTATTACTATGATCAATGTGATTATTCGTTCTCTTCTCTGCAGGTACTCAGAAGGGCTGCCTGGACATGTCTGACTGTTGCAAATCAATATTCTATTCCTCAGTATTATCACTATTACACTGCAGTTAATTATTCCCCCCAAAATTTCCCAATTTAAATACAAAATACTGTTAGCCATTGTAAAAAGTAAACAAACAAACAAGTTTAATTCAGTTCTACACTGTGATAAGTAATATATTTCTATCTTGCCTGTTTAATGAGGTGAGCAGTTACGAGGTGAGATTACCTATGAGATCAATAATGTAAGAGATTGCCTCTTTTGTCCATATATTAGTCTGGAAGTATTTTCTTTGAACAGCAGCAGAAATAATAACAAAACCCCCTAGAGAACTTAAATTACATTAAACTTCCCTAAATATTTTCTTGTTTAATACAAGGAAGAACCAGCATGACCTTTTAGGTTGTCTTCTGAGAATACAAATTAAATAGTCTAGATTTTTTTTTAGTATAATCTAATGTCTATTGAAGAAGAGTATTTCCCATTTTTGAAACGGGTTCTTCAGAAGAGGACGAATTATTTCATTTTAACTGCATTTTCTTCATGAGAAACAAATATATTTTTTCTGATTTCTTCTAGAATGACAGCTGTTTGTTACAAAATGCCTATGTGAAGTCTTAATGGCTCACTATCAAGGGGAAAAAAAAAAGTGGTCTACCAATTCTAATTTACCTGTAATGCTCTGTAAATGCGTAAATATTAAACTTTCACAGGGTAATCATAGCATGACTAGTTGCTATAAATTATCAGTGAGGAACTAGAAGTTAAATAGCATATGGCTGTAACAATATCATTGTATCTTTCTGTCAGAAAGAATAAGATTCACAGATTATGCTCATATCCTTACATCTCAAGGATTTAAAAATGAACACTAAACTAAATTTTATCTTTGTACTAGGGAAACAGCTATCCTTGATTATCAAAGACCAAAGTCCATTTACACAAAAAGACTACAAATGCTGTAATGGATATTCATGGTGTCCCACCTCTCTGCTCCATGATAAATGCAGTAACTTCTCTCACTGGTGATGCTAGATCCAAATAGTCCAAGACACTCTCAGTGTTAAGGCTTTCTGTGTAAGGTGGGGGTGTGTCTAATTTGCTAGCAAACTTCAAGCTGGACCAGGTGTCATAGGAGGACCCAAGTATAGGCCAGGGTATCAAGCAGGGAAAGGACTCATAGCAGTATTTGGGAGGATGCACAATTTGGGGGTGTTGGGCTTTGAAATGAGTATATGAGAATGCGTTTGCTTGTGAACTTCAAGCTGAACCAGACACTGAGCTAAACACCTGTGGAGAAGGTATGAAGACTCATTGTACAGGAACAGGTAATAGGCAGAGGGGCTGTGCTGGTGTTTGAGGGATCCATGAGAGTACATATGTTTGGGAACCTAGAGTGTGAGAGTATGTTTATTTTCACTAGTGAACTTCAGTCCTGGTCAGCTGGAGAGGAGAAAATGTACTTGGCTATTTGTAAGTACGTTTAAGGGACTTATGCTTATGTGACACTAGGTGGTAACATACATGGGGATTTTTAAAATCAGTATCCTGTCTGAGGCTGTCATTGTAGCCAGCTGTGTCACTGTCCCCTGTGTGTGCAGTGGAGCGTGTGTGGGATACATGTTCAGCCTTGCTATCAACTGAGCCTCCAAATGGGAAAACAGAAGCTGTATCCATCAGCTCAGGAAAGACACTCCCAGGCCTCCAGGGCACCAGGTGGAGCTCCAAGCAACCAGGATAGAGCAACTCCTGCACTCTAGAACCTTCCAGAGTCAGAGGCCTTGTAACATCCATTAGCAGAAACATGTCTTAGATTCACATCTATTAAAAATGCCTAAATCACTTCTATACAGCAAAGACATGATGGTTTCATTTCATGACCAATAGTCTAAGCAAATATTCACCTGTTCTCTTATTTGCTGGCATTAAAAACCATTCATAAAAATCTTTTATGTAAAACTTTTTTTTAATTAAGTCATTTGCATTCCCTTATGACACTGGCTTCACACTTGATAGAAGACAGAAGCTGAATAAGCATAATCTTTTTTAATAATTTCAATATGGTGTTCTAAGTATTATTGATGATTAAATTATACTAAGTCTGACACATTTTGTGAAGGCATATTGTAAAATTGAGTGTTGCATTGGAATGAATTATTGAGAGATGTATGTCATCATGCATTCAGCATGCATGAAGGAAGTATTTCTATGTGTCATGGCACTCCAGGTCAAGGAAGGACAATGAAGGTTAAGGAAGCAGAGCCTTGAAAGCTTTTTGAGATAGGAATTACTACAGTGGGGTCAATAGGATTTGCAAAGTGAGCAATGATAGTAGAGCATTTCCTGAACCAGAAGCAATCATTATAAGATCTTTGTGGAAAGAAGGCTGAATTATTCTTTACAGGCATAAATCATTGTAATATTTTTGATATTATTATAATTACCATATTGCACTTACTTGCTGCTTTCTCTATAAAGCAACAAGAGATTATATTCTGTGGTTGTTCTGGAACGAAGCACTAACATGTCACGATCCAGTATTCGGATACTTGGCCATTTTTACGATCTTGCCAGAACAAAAGAAAGATTAACACGGTGGCAGGTGCACAAGTAAGCACTGGGGCTGGTGTGTGGTCTTAGGAGAGATCGCGCAGAACCCCCTTGTTTTCTAACGCTCCTCACCGCAGGGGAAGGCTGGGTATGGCTGGATTCTGCCTTCCCTCCCCTGGTATAAACCGCACAGCAGCTGCACCCCTCTGTTGTCCGGCAGGACCTGTGGAAAGGTTAAAAGGTGATCCCAAATGGTGAAATTAAGACACAAATGAGGTCAGATGTCACGTGCACAGGCAAACTTTTATTAGAGCAGATAGGACAGGGAAGAAAACAGAGACAGAAAAGAAAGGAGAAAGCAGGGATGCAAGGGACAGAAAGCGATAGGATAGTTACCACCACAGTCCAGCGATGTTGTTGGTGGGGAAGTGCTTCTTTATCCTCTTCATAGTGTCCCAGATTTTTATACACTTCTTGCCCACTGCACCCCCTCTTTCCTCCCTGTACAGGTCAGAAACTTCCATCTTTGCCATGCTCCTCCGAGACAGGAGAGAGGGGGATATGGTGCCAAGGCTATGTCCTGCAGATGGTTGGCAAAAGTTAAAACAGAAATATTACAAAGTTATTTAATTGAAGCAAGGATATGAAACAATTAGATTGTGTTCTTTTCACCATTTTCAGAATCAATGTATTTATGCAAAGTGTTGCTTTATCAAAAAATTGACACTGATAAAATTTAGTAATACTTAATTCTGCATTAATCTCAATCTAGTGCATAGGTTATTACAGCAGAAACTAAGACACTTAAATAGTTCTATGTTTTTTATGACTTACTTGTTGTGTGAGAATAAAATACGTCAAGTCAACTTCCATTTCATAGTCTTTGCCTGCCAAAATAGCTGTAGCAAAGAACACTTCTCTTTCTATTTCTGTACAGCAGTTAAAACAATGCAAATTACTCAAAGTACAGTTATGGGACAGTTAAATAATAGAGAAAACAAATATCATATGATTAGCTTTGACTTGTCAGAAGTGCAGAAGGATTTTGTCTTTGTTCTTTTTACCCTACATGAGTGCTTACAATTCATTCAGTGTATTTAATCAGTTCAAATAATTCCTTTCTCTATTCAAAGCCCTATATTATGAAAGGATGTCTCAAACAAACTCTCAGCAAATTTCTGTCCTTCTGGTTGCTTCCTCTGTTATATGCTTTGTTCTGTGTGACAGAAATATCAAAAGTTGAAAGGCTCTGGTGGATATTCTCTCTGTCTTAAGTCTTTCATGAAATAATTCTTCTAAATCCTTCTAAAAATTCTCTTAAAAAACCAGACAGTATGAAGGAGCGAATATTGATTTTTAAATGGATCCTTATATGATCACTCCTTTTATATGTACGCCTTCATATGACACTTTAACTTGCTTTTTATATGCTACATAATAAAAAAAAAAAAAGTCTTTATTGAAAGGGGGACACACTTTAAAAAAAAATCAATATTTGAAGGTGTTCACAGGAGTCTAAAGACTTAATAAAAAGAAAATCATGCTACTAAAAAGTATAAAAATCGAAATACTAGGTACCTTTATCAAACTATACAAAATCATTAGTTAGCATCAAATAGATATATGAAAGATTAATTTAGACCATTGATTTGTTTAAATTCTTAATGAATAAACCAAAAATCACAATTTGTTTATTATTTAATAACTAAGCAACTGATATAAGCAGATCACTTGCATAAACGGGAGCTTTTGTTCACGTTTTCAGTAAAACTAATAATGCCTTTTGACTGAAGTTAATTGAATTTTAGATCAAAATTTAAGAGGGACATTTTAAGTTAATGTAATTTGAGACATAGATGTGTTTTTCCAGCCCTTTTGTCTTTAAAATTCTGTGTACTCACATTCTGAAAACTAGAAATGACTCAAAGTATTCTATCTGAGGAAAATTTGAGTTTTTTGTTTTTTTTTTCCCAAACAAATAAAATAATCTCCCCCATAGAAAAATATTCTGATAAACTAGTGAAATTTTAATTTATTCACTTGACAACTAAATTAAAAATTTTTATGTCACTTCAATGATGAATTACTGTACACTATACAGAAGTTGTTGTTCTGACTTTGTGGCTTCTTATGTAAAAAGTATTAGTATCTTTAACACAAACCCTTTCCTAATTCTAGAAGCTTTATTTGTTCCTTCTTTTATTCATAATCATTTACTTTTGCCATTAAATTCTCTTTCTTTTGTGATGAAAGTAGTGGGTAGGAGTTTCTCCTTCTGAAGTATGATGTGCATATTTCAAGAAAGTTCCAATGTGAGACATGAAATTATCCAGTCAGTTCAAATCAAACATCAGTTCAGTTTGTGTTACACTTTAATTCATTCTGTAAGTTCGAGATTTTTTTTTTCTTTCTGCTTTCCTAAATGCAATACAGTTTATTTAGAGAAGTAATGATACCTTGTAAGTAACAGCTATTTTTTGGAGTTCCCTTTGTTGCCTTGATATTTGTTCCCTTTTAACACTACTAGGAGATAAAAGCAGTTAAGATAAAGACCAGGCATAAGACCATATGGACAAAGATATTTAAGTATCTAATTCCTATTTTACTTCCCATTGGAAATAGGTGCCTTAAGTCCCATGGGAAGTAGAACAAGTTTAGTACATGATCACCTCTGCCTATGTGAACTTTACCTGATGTGACTGATTGATGACTTGGAGTTCTCCAGTATTGCCCTTGGTCCATTTATTTCATAACCAGTAAGTTGGTTCTTCCTCTCCAAACACATCTTGAGAGAAAATAACTGGAAGTTTTCAGTACAAATTCCTATAGTATCCATTAATTTTGTGGAAGCATAAAGAACTCTGAGTGAAGTGGTTTGACTGAAGAAAAAGAATTTACCACCTCTGAGTAAACTGCATTCTAATGTTTAAATTTCTTCTCCCTAAGATACTATGCATTTTTCATTATTAGGAGATATAGTTCATCAAAATTAGCTTCTCTGAGATTTTAAGGATTACTTTCTGATTTAGTTCCCTGAGATTATCCCTTTCAATACACTAATGTGTTCTATGAAATCAATACCTTTTTTTTTCCCTTTGAAGGTTGTTTACTTTTCTAATGCTGCCATAGTGTAAAAGAGGAAAACAGCTGTACTCTTTCATGCAAACTAAATAGCCTCACAATGGCTGATATTACTACACATATTCTTCTTACCTAGTGCATAGAACTTTTGGGTCTTTTTTTTTTTCCCCCTCATTAAATAATAATAATAAAAAAACTTATAAAGTTTGAACTTTTAAAGATGCGCAGAGAAAGTATTAGGTATTTTTTTATTTTCTCAGAATCACATCCATAGTATTACCATGTTTCTGAAGAGTTTCAGGTTTCCCCTTTTAAAATATAATAATTGAAGCCATATTAGATAATAGTATACCTTGTATTATCGTGTTTAAAGATAATAGGCTAAGGGAAAAATTATATTTTTCAATTAAATTAGGAAGATGTATTTTCAAAGTAATTTTGTACTTTACAGGAAAAAATAAGAGTATACAATTATTTCATCATTTTAATCATCAGCACATTTTATTTAGGACACTGAGTGCTTAATAAAACAGATTAACCAAATGTCTGTTAAAAGATAATTTATTTGTTCTTCCTAATCTTCTGTGCTGTTTATTTGCCCTATTTCCATTTTTGCCCTTCATGTTCTTCTGCTCATCACTGATAGATTTTTTTCTTTAAACAAACTCCTTGTTTTCAAACAGAAGGTTCAAAACATNNNTTCAGGGCTGACTGAAAATTAAATCATGATTATAAGGGCATTGTTTGAATTCCCTTTAAACATTAACAGGCTTGGGACATTGACCATGCCTGGTCCTGAAAACGTCAAGTGTTCGACCACCCCCTTGGTAATGTTTTCTAATGTTCAGTCTGAACTTCTTCTGATGCAGCTTNTTTAAAGATAATAGGCTAAGGGAAAAATTATATTTTTCAATTAAATTAGGAAGATGTATTTTCAAAGTAATTTTGTACTTTACAGGAAAAAATAAGAGTATACAATTATTTCATCATTTTAATCATCAGCACATTTTATTTAGGACACTGAGTGCTTAATAAAACAGATTAACCAAATGTCTGTTAAAAGATAATTTATTTGTTCTTCCTAATCTTCTGTGCTGTTTATTTGCCCTATTTCCATTTTTGCCCTTCATGTTCTTCTGCTCATCACTGATAGATTTTTTTCTTTAAACAAACTCCTTGTTTTCAAACAGAAGGTTCAAAACATTTTAAACTTCTTTCCCTTGATTATATTGATCAGTCCCCAGAGTCATCACTGCTGTCAGAAGATGTGGGATTTGGTTCCCTAAAAAGGACATCAAGGGTATTCTGTCTAGCCATCAAGTGCCACTCTAGAAGTGTATGGGTTTCCCATAGGTCCTATGTCATGTCTAAGAGATCAGTGGGAATGTCTCACATCTCCAGGCATCTCAGATAAAACTACAACCTTATGTTTGAGGAATGGAGTTATTTTACTCAGTATTTTATTTATCTATNTTTGGGACAAACCCCAGTATCAGTACCAGATGGAGGATGAAGAGATTGAGACCAGTGCTGCAGAGAAGGACATAGGGCTACTGGTGGATAAAAAGTTGGACATGAGCTGGCAATTTGTGCTTGCATCCCAGAAAGCAAACTGTATCCTGGGCTGCATCAAAAGAAGCGTGGCCAGGTCAGTGGTGGTGATTCTACTCTGCTCTGATGAGACCTCACCTGGAATACTGTGTCCAGGACTGGAATCATCAACACAGGAAAGACATGGACCTGTTGGAACATATCCAGGAGAGGGCCACTAAAATGATCAGAGGGATGGAACACCTCTCCTGTGAAGAAAGGCTGACAGAGTGGGTGTTCATCCTGGGGAAGAGAAGGCTCCTAGGAGCATTTTGCAGCCTATTGCAGCCTTTCAATGCTTAAATGGGGCTTTTAAGAAAGGTGGGGGCAGGTTTTTTTTAGCAGGGATATCACAAGAGGTAATGGTTTTAAACTAAAAGAGGGTAGATTCAAATTAGATATAAGGAAGAAATGTTTTACAATGAGGATGGTGAAACACTGGCACAGGTTGCCCAGAGAGGTGATAAATGCCCCATCCCTGGACACATTCAAGGTCAGGTTGGAGTGAGCTNTGGAGTTATTTTACTCAGTATTCTATTTATCTATTTTTACAGAGTTGTCAGAATTCGAAATGCTGCTTCTTTCTGAAATTCTTAATAACAATACAATTATTATACAAGCAATTCCCTTCAAAAGTTTGGCTTTTTCTTTTTAAATTGAAAATGTTATGTTTGCATATAGTTGATTGGTTTAGATAGGATATTCTTGTTCTAGTACTAATATTCTTTTCCTATGAATTCTCCTGAAGAACAGCAGAGATTAGATAAGAAATAGTATTATCTCTTCAGGCTTTCTCTTCTACTAAAATATTCAGGTGTTATTCCTTTTTTTTTGTGTATTCAACATTTTTTTGTCAGTCAACCAGTCATTTCCCNACACAGGAAAGACATGGACCTGTTGGAACATATCCAGGAGAGGGCCACTAAAATGATCAGAGGGATGGAACACCTCTCCTGTGAAGAAAGGCTGACAGAGTGGGTGTTCGTCCTGGGGAAGAGAAGGCTCCTAGGAGCATTTTGCAGCCTATTGCAGCCTTTCAATGCTTAAATGGGGCTTTTAAGAAAGGTGGGGGCAGGTTTTTTTTAGCAGGGATATCACAAGAGGTAATGGTTTTAAACTAAAAGAGGGTAGATTCAAATTAGATATAAGGAAGAAATGTTTTACAATGAGGATGGTGAAACACTGGCACAGGTTGCCCAGAGAGGTGATAAATGCCCCATCCCTGGACACATTCAAGGTCAGGTTGGAGTGAGCTCTGAGCAACCTGATCTAGTTAAAGATGTCCCTGTTTAGTGCAGGAATGTTGGACTAGATAACCTCTAAAAGTCCCTTCCAACCCAATCTATTCTATGGTCCTGTCACTGGATATCAGGAAGAAGAGATCAGCACCTCCCTCTTCACTCCCATTCCTTGTTAAGCTGTAGAAAACCATGAGTTGCCCCTCAGCCTCCTTTTCTCCAAACAAAACAAATTTAGAATCCTTAGCCACTCCTCATAGGATATGCCTTCCAACCCTTTGATTCTTTTTTTATAATTATTGTTTTCTTAGAATAGCATACAGTTATGACATGTATCTGTGTTGCATGGATTTTTATTTTTTTTTTACATCAAGAATAGTAAGACAAATATTAAAACCCTGGCATATTTCTAATCTCTTCATCTACTAGTAATTGTTGGCTCATCAAATTTTCTCTCTTTTATTTAAAGAATGTCTTTTTCTCCTTACTGCAAATTTTCATTAAAATCTTGTAAGTCTTGGTTTTTATTATCTGACATCTTCTGCTTTGTCAACAATAAAACAAAACAAAACAGACGCTAACTAAACCTGAGTCACATAAACACTGCTTGGTTTTCTAACATCATGTCCATTGTCCTATGGAGGCTACTGTTATTTCACTACCTAGAGTATATTTTGTTCCTTGTAAACTTCCTACAGTTTGTCACCTTGTCCTTACACAAAATTCTACTTCAGTTTTCCCAATTTATATTCTGAATTTTGAAACAATTAATTTTCTTTCTTTTCTAGTAGAGCTTGTTCCAGATCTTCTTAGAGTTGAAGTTACCTAGTTATTCTCAGCTTTCTTCAACCTAAGAAAATCAGTTGTTTTCTCCAAAACCAGACAAAAGTGATCTTTCTTTTTACTTTACATAAATTTACAAAATTTATATCTTAATTTAATTACAAGCCTACATATTCCCATATTTCAGGGTTTCTTAACATTTATTTTTAAAATTTCTAGTCCTTAGCCCCACAAAGGATTTTTTTCCGTAACTGTATTATCTATTTTCCATACTTCAAACTTTTAATTAAATATAACTTCCTCCTCCATGCTTTCATCTTAATTTTTGTTTTAATTAATAATTTCTACATGCACTTTGTCACTGATGAAGAACAAACTTGAACCATCATCTAGTATTTAATATAATAAGAATGTGTGGAAAAACTCATATTATTTTGAATCCAAATCATATTAGAGAATGGATTTTTTATAAAAAATATTTTCTCCCAATAATTATACTGTTTATAAAACATAATAAACAAGGTCTTATGGACAATTCATTGGATTATTAAAAAAGGGGGGG
>VWZY01010004.1:113666-131387 GCA_013399075.1 Chloroceryle aenea
ATTTAGGACAGAAGCTTTTATTCATGTATCATATTTCTGCACCTGATATAAAGTTAGGAAGATTTCATTAGTCTAATAAGAATTATTTGAGAATTCCTGAGGGGAAAAAAAAAAAAGGAATATTTTCTTTTTTGTACCCCAGTGCTGTTATTTAGCCTTCTACCTTACAACCTTAAAATTTTTTTTTACTTCATTCGGGATGCAGATTTTACAATGTGAGTTACAGTCACATGTAAAAAGTTTATAATGCAGAGTAATCAGTAGCTTAGCCACTGAGGAAATAAGATTGACATGCTATATCTAGCATCAGATAGTTAAATTATTTGCCTGCATTTAGAGGCATTTTCATTATGAGAGAAAACATTTAACTTGGGAATAGTGATTAGGATTGATGTATTCAATGAAAACTTCCTTAATTCTTGCATTCTCTGTCCTTTGAACAGATAACTTTTACTACTCACACTGAATAAGCTAATTACTACACACTTAAGTTTCTTCTTAAACAAATCTGCTCTGGCTGGAATTGCAGAAGAAATACTCTTATGTTACCATATTGATTGGTGATCCATTAAGATTTCAATCCAAGAAATATCTGCTAGTTGCTCAGCCTCAGGTGTCTTTCTTGATTAGTTATTAATTCTTAGATTGATGCCAGATTCTCATTAACCTCTACATGAGTAAAGATAGGGACTAAATTTGCCAGTTATATAAAGCAACTTTTAAAATGTGATATAACTGGCTTCTTTGTTAAGATAATTATAGATTGAAGAGTCTATTATGCAGTTGTGGAAGAGTGAAAAGATCAGGTATGTTAAGGAGTATATCTGAGTATAACTACTGAAAGTTCCCAAAAACACCAAAAATTATATCTGAATTCACAGTATAATCTATATTGTTGTTAGTTGTTAATAGTGTCCTTAAAAGTTGACAAGTGTTTACCAACTTTACAACTAAACTACAGTACTTAATTCAAATTAACAGTTTAAGCAGTGGAAGTCTCTATCTAAAATTACAGGTAGTTAAAGAACATTAAAGAAAGCCAAAGATAAAAGATTTAAGTAGGCATTCTATGACTCAGAAACAGTGAGATTTGCGTTTCTAAGGAATTTCTCAGTCATTGGTTAGGAAAAGTCAAGGCATGCATTCAGATACATTAAAAAAATGCTTCTAATTTGTTAATTATTTGTGCTGGATTTTTTTTTTTAATAATCTACTTACAAAAAATGCAAACATACTTAGAAGAGAACTTCATTATGCATTTTCCTTCCAAAATACATCAATTTTTAACCAAAACATTCTCTAAACATTTAAAATTTGCCACTACACATTGGTGAATGTAAGCAGGAATAGCTCCTCATACAATGTAACTTTCAATAAAATCTTTCTTCTTATTTTGAGGAAAACAATTTAGAGACCTGCTAAAAGAAAAATATTTTGAGTTGCAAAAAATGCAGATGTTTCTTTACAACTCCATGTAAGGTATTGGAAAGGTGTAACTTAAAATATACTGATGTCCTTAGGACTAGATATAGGTAGGTGCATATGGATTCTGCTGCAATTTGCTTTCTGTTTTAAATAGCTCACTGTACACAATAATTTTATGAGTACCTGAATGCAGCACAGAGATGTTGAATCTCATTGTAGACAACATTTGGTCACTAAAACTTGTTATCTCAGGACAACTCCTTGATTTTGTTAAGAGGATAAAAAAAATGTGTGCTAGTCAATAAACAAAAAATATAATTTATAACAAGTATGTTATGAATAGGATTGTGTTTGTTTTTTTAAAACAACAGAAAAATTATGCAGACAAGAATCATGATAAAACATTAGAGAAATTTACAGAAGTTAAACTTCAATTTTTATTTTCAGTTTAGAGGGCAGGTTAATTCTTTCTTTTATCTTCAGAAATTTTTCTGTTTGTAATTAGTAACTGCACCTCCCAGCAATTACAACATTCATAATTACATTTACATGTGCATCCGCAATGCATTAGGAAATGGAAAGCTTGAATCTGATGAATCTGTAAGATAAAATTACGTTTAATTTTCTGGATATTTTTGAAAGTCAGTATAATGTTAATGACACAAATAGAAATAACAATATCATTCAGCACTAATTTTCTTTTTCTTATACAAACTGAAATAATATCCATCAGAAAAGGTTTTATAAATGCTACAGTAATAATGAAAAAAGTCTCAAGTGATTTGAAGAATTGACTTGTACATCAAAAATGTAAATATGATAGTTATTTTAAAATAGAAATTATATCACAAATTAAATGTGAGACTTCCAACATCACTAGCTTTTGAGATGTTTCCATAAATATATAAATACAAGAAAAGTACAGCATTTTAAATGTGTGAGCTTGTTCAGCCTTTCTAAAAGGCAAGGCAGGCTCTGAACTGATTTTTCTTCTTTTTTTTTTTTTAACTTTTCCTTTTTATGACTATTGCATTTCACTTATAAGAAAGAGACTAGAATTATTAAAATTAAATCAATATCCTTTCTCTTTCAGTTAATGCATTGTTAAATCGCCAGAAACAATATGTCTGAGGCTGAAGTCAACTTTGTTTTATCTCTATTTATTATTCTCATTAACAGATATGACAATGTCATTAGGATCAAATTCCTTTCAATTTAAATACCATTATGTTTTCAAAGCTTGCTTTTAGTAGTAAAGATAGTATAAAATGCCCACCTATAAAAAAAATGAATTGAGTTAAGTCTTATTTAATACCCGGTTGGTTGTTCAATAAATGTGGGCTTTTTTTCCACAAAGTGAAAGTGTGAGTATAATAAGGCACCATCTCATTTATGGTATCATTTGAAATAGATGCATGGCTTCCTGAACCTGTGAAATATAAAAGGAATCAACTGTCCAGAAGAGTGTATGTATATTTACAGTTAAGATTCCTTAAAGAGGATCTTTTCTTTTATGAAAGAAGGTGCATTCTTGCTGTGGTTCTGCAGTGAATTAGTGTTAGAACAATTTTGCCAGTGCAAATTGGCTGGAGAAGTTAGCATATATTTTTCTCTTCCTTTCTCTAGGTCCTGTAAGAAGGACTGTTAAGCTGAAGTTTATTTCCTTGTTTGAGAGTCTGTTAATAAAAACATATTCACAAACTGGATTCAATTAGTAGGTTTCCTCCCTGGCCTTCTCTCTTGTCAGTGCTGCCAGAGATCCACAGACATACCGTCTGTCTCTAGTCTAGGAAATGAAGGTAAAGAGGAATGGCAATTAAGTGAAATGTAGAAAGATGTACAGCTATCTGTAATTGTAAAGGCCCTCAAGTGCAAAGGTATTAGGAGCAAAACCCACTTTATAGGATCTCTAGTCTTGGATTAAGATCTCAGTTATGTAGACAATGTCAATTTAAAACAGAGCTTTCCTGCTTCACAAAAATTTATAGCCCAAGAACAAGGCACAGTGAATACCAACACATAAATTGGAGATTACAGAGGAAAAACAATTTGGTGGATTGATCTTGGCCAGAGAGCTGCCCAGCTGTACTCTCACTCTCCATCTTCAACAGGACAGCATTAAAATAGGATTAAAAAAAAACCCTCATGGGTAAAAATAGAAAGAAGAAATTACTTAACAATTACTGTCACAGGCAAAATAGACTTTGGGAAAAAATAGCTGTGATGTCAGCTCAGATTTTTCCCTCAGAGAAATGTGAAAATGCTTACTGCTGCTATGTAAAGATGAAGTAAGGGGGAGCCACACAGGTATGAACCTGAGAGCGCTCTAGTAACTTCTAATAAGCATGGTCAGCTACACCTGAACAGATTGCCTAAAGCTTTTTTGCTACTGCTCCCTGGCTAGGAAAAGTCAAGCACCCTTTAGCTGGTGTTTGAAAGTGACCTATACAAGAGCCAGCCCCAAAGCCCAGTTCCCAGTCATCATCAACAGATGTATCAGTTTTGTGCAGTAGGGAACAAAGAAGGGGGCCTCAGCTGCATTTGTACCAGTGGAGTAGTCTCAGATATGGTGGTGACACACCACAGGGAAATTTCCCTGGCAGGTGTTTGAGCAGCTGTACCTGCTAGGCCCAGAGAGTAGTAATTAGTAACATGAATTCTAGTTGGAGACCAGTAACTAATGATGTTTAATATCCTCATTAATGAGCTGGATGACACTGCAGGTTGCACTCTCAGCACATTTGATACAAAATCAGAGTTGAGGCAACCATACTTCAGTGGCTTTTCAATACATAAAGGGAGATTATGAAAAAGATGAAGACAGATTTTTAGTAGGGCCTATAGTGATAGGACAAGGAGTAACAGTTTTAAACTAGAAGAGGGTAGATTCAGACTAGCTATAAGGAAGAAACATTTTACATTGAGTGTGGTGAGCCACTGGAACAGGTTGCCCTGGAAGAATGTAAATGCCCCATCCCTGGAAACATTCAAAGCCACATTAACTGGGGATTGGAGCAACCTGATAAAGTTGAAGATGTCTGTGATCATTGTAGGGGTGTTGGACTAGAAGACATTTAAAGGTCCGTTCCAACCCAAACTATTGTATGATTCTACAATCTGTATGTGGTCCTGCTTGATCAGAGGGGTGGATCAGATAATCTCTAGACGTCCCTTCCAACTTATATCATTTTGCATATTTAATTAAAATATATTTAATATATTGCCAATGAAAACCAGAAAAACAAGGTGTTAAAACCAAGGTGAAACATTTCCAGGCCCACCCTGCCCCCCCGCCCCTTTTTACTATCATTTACCTTCATCCTTGTCTCTTCTAGCTGTTCTAAGCTGGGGGTTTACAGTCCATAGCAATTCCTTTCTGCCATTCCTTTCCACTATCACTTTTCCCCAGCCTGGGTCTTCTATATGAGTTGCATTTCCTTCAGGAAAAATCCATGGGCTCCTCCATGACCTTCAGTGTGGATATCTGCTGCAGAGTGGGACCTTCTCATTGGCTGCAGCTCTTTACCAAAAAACTCTTCTTCAGAATGGGTTGGCTGTGTGGGCCACAGTTCCTGTCAGTAAGAAGCCAACTGCTCCTCCATGGGCTGCAGGGAATACCTGCTCTGGCACATGGAGTTCCTCCTTCCCCACCACTTTTTCTGAGCTTTCGGTTTATTTGAGAACCAGTTGTCTCTGTCATGGGGCAGCCAGCCCCTGGTTTCTTCTCACAGAAGTCACCTCTGTAGCCCTCCACTGCCAATGCCTTGCCATGGGCCACCCAATGCAGTACTGTGTTCACTAGTTCTAGTGAAGCAACAGCTGTTGTTACAGAATGACAAATTGATTGAAAATGCTAAGATTTTTACAGAATATTTACTAATAACATTATTAATAATATATTATTATCAATAATGTTTTTGTGAGTTTCTTATAACTTCAAGTAGTGCTATGCAAATACTAGAGCGTGTGAGAAATGGAAAGTAGAACAACTTGAAGCTAAAGATAAAAAACTTATGAGTTTTCTTTTAAATCAAACATAAAAGAATGCAAACACATTTCTTCTTTGACAAAAAGATATCTTTAAATGTTCTAATGTCAAATTGTTTATAGTTTCTAATCATTCTAAAACACGCCCTTGAATAACTTGCATCCTACTTACCTGCTGCTGAGTTTCAAAATCCCTTTTGTGCCAGTAAATAAATAGGATTCTCCAGGTTAAAAACAAAAACAAAACAAACANCAATCTGTATGTGGTCCTGCTTGATCAGAGGGGTGGATCAGATAATCTCTAGACGTCCCTTCCAACTTATATCATTTTGCATATTTAATTAAAATATATTTAATATATTGCCAATGAAAACCAGAAAAACAAGGTGTTAAAACCAAGGTGAAACATTTCCAGGCCCACCCTGCCCCCCCGCCCCTTTTTACTATCATTTACCTTCATCCTTGTCTCTTCTAGCTGTTNTGCAAACACATTTCTTCTTTGACAAAAAGATATCTTTAAATGTTCTAATGTCAAATTGTTTATAGTTTCTAATCATTCTAAAACACGCCCTTGAATAACTTGCATCCTACTTACCTGCTGCTGAGTTTCAAAATCCCTTTTGTGCCAGTAAATAAATAGGATTCTCCAGGTTAAAAACAAAAACAAAACAAACAAAAAAACCCAAACCAACCAACCAAAAACAAACAAACAACAACAAAAAAAAACCAAAAACCAAAAACCACCAAAACAAACAACAAAAAACCCCACCCCAAAACCAGAAGTTCCTTAGAGAGAATAGCAGTCTCCTATCTTTGTTAAAGACTGTGAAAATCTGTATATCTTGGCTCTAAAATTACATGGGGAAAAATGATAGGGTCTTACATGGTTTCCTTGAACTAAGATTTTGTTCAGAGTTGTTTGGAACATAGAAAATAATATTTATTATGTTTTTATAAAAACTGTACTTTGACATAATTACACTAGGATGTAATATCAATTGCTAAGGTTTCATGAAAAAAATATTCAAAGTGTCAGAATTTAAGTTGTTTATGAAACCAGCTCAGCTATGTCTTTAAAGCTGTATCGTACTAAACAGATGTATAAACCCAGCATCAAATAATTGCAAATACTTTAACAACTACTTCAATTTTTAATTTTGTTCATGTCAGCCACTTGGAACTCAGTACCTTTTGAAGACCAGAAGGGTTCCTACAAAATGCGATTTTGATGTACAACATCAAAAAAAGCTTGAGAGAAGAAAGATATGAGGAGGGAGGTAGGAACTGAGTGACTAAAGTATGTTTATGACTATTTTTCCATATCTCAGTGACAAATTATAATGTATTTGTAGTTACCAAACACAAACAAACAAGCAAAAAAATAAATAATTAACCAGTCTTATTTCTTACTTGGAAAAACAGAAGTCAGGATGAGTCAGAGCAGTTAAATATTTAATAAATTTCTCTCATAACATTTTCCATCTCTGATAAACACAAGTGGTTATAATGTATGTATTTGTGAAGATGGAAATCTTACTATTATATTGTTAACAATGAATGTTGTTTTCTACTCTTTGCTCTATTTCACATAAGTCAGGATGTACAGGAAACATTAGATTGTTGAAGATTCAGTCAAATGTATTTAGTCAGGGTGTACTGAACCAATTGTAAATGGCTCAGGAAAAGGATATCCATGGGGTTTAGAGATCACGAGTATGAGCTTTGTGGATATGTGAAAGTGGAGTGGAATCTATAATCCTGAGTTAGAGTAAGTGTGTGTACTTAATCCTCACAAGGACCAAGACACTCCATGGTTTGTTAAGAGTTTTGTATTGATTTTTTTCTGCCTGTGTTTTAAGGTAACTGGTTGCACTTCTGCTAATGTCCGGTCCAATTCCTGTCCATTGTTTGCACTGAGTCCCTTCCTCTTGTCTACATGGCAATGTTTCCTTACAGGACAGATTTGCAGTTAGAAATCTACATTACTTTCTTACTCAAAACAAAACAATAAACCAGAAAATTGCTTTATTCTTTTTCTGGGTCTGTCTTTTCTGCACAGTGCCTGAAATACTATTTCAATGCACATTTCAATATATACTGAATTTCTGTGCAATTATATCTGAGATGAATTTAACTCATCTCTGAAGACAATATATTAGTTCTCCAGACAAATTAAAATACTTTGATAGTTAAAATAAGTCCCATTTTATGTCTCAACATATCTCTATTAGAGACTTTCATGGCTGTAACTTCATTATCTGCATGCATCTCTCTAATACAAACAATGACAATCAATTAAAATGAGATTGAAGTGGAGCTTGGGGCAAGTATAATTTCCTTTTAATATGCATCTGAAACACAATTGCAAAAGGAAATGGTTGTATTTTAATGGCTTCTCCTTTGAAGTTAAGGAGATCCAAATCAGGGACTTGGTTTGGCTGCTTTACAGCATTTCTTTCATAGTACAATCCTGAAGGCAAATGAACTGCACCTTTGAGAGACTTTGACCGAACAAATATAAAACTTCTGTAGCAGTTCCAATAAGTTCATTTTTCTGTTTATAAGCAAAGGGGACATGACATGGAGTCCCATATGCCATGGATATCTCTAGCTGCTTATAATGTCCGGTGATCTGTATTACAGTAGTGTGAAAAATCTACAAAATATTTCTCATTAGTTCACTATAATTCACATTTAAAGATAAGTGAAGGGAGCTGAAGAGAGAAAAATGAAAATGAAAAAAAAAAAATCACTTTAATGGGAAAAACTAATAAAGCTTTCAGATATAGCTGAAATATTGTAGATTGATTACATCCCAAGGAAATTATATAACATAATAATACAATTTTATTGCCTTTGCTCATTCTGATGTGTCCTTGAACTTATCTAGGAATATGAATAGAAACACTGGGTAATAATTACCTATTTTAAAATCACGTGGGTTTCTTTCAAACTGTTCCTCTGTTCTACATTGAAACTCTAGGGGGATGCAATTAAAGGCAATAAATGAACTTACTTCAAGCTCTCTAAGGTATTCTCTACTTGACATCAAACTATTACTGTAACAAATTATATTTGAGAATTGTGCAGAAAGGCCTTTTGAACTGGAGTAATTTTTACTTGCATTTGAAATGGAAATCTGCTGCAAAACAAGATAAACACAAAAAATGTTTTCTCTGAAAAAAAACAACAACTTTAAATGTGAAGTATTGCTTGGATATTAGAATACTTATTGCTACTCATTCATATAATTTTTATCAGTGACATCTAATTTTTTTTCATCTGAACCCAAAAAAAGTTTTTCAGAGACAGAGGTGGTGTGGTTTAGGCCAAGCTGGCAACTAAGCACCATATAGCCGTTTGCTCACTCCACCCTAACCTCCTTCCTGTCCCTGGTGGGATGGGAAGGAGAATCAGGAGGGAAAGGCAAAACCCTAAGGGTTGAGATAAGAAGAGTTTAACAGAACACCACAAAGTGAAAAGAAACAACAATAATACTAATGAAACAATGCATACTGAGTGATGTACAACACTGTTTATCCTAGCCTAACCCAGGACAAGAAGTAAACTGAAATGTTGATCCTATGAGCTACATCCCTAAGATAAAAATATTTTTAAAGTTAGAATAAACAATGAACTGAGTTAAAATAAGCCAAGAACAAGAGAAAGTTGCTCTTCATAATCCTCATCCTTCAGTGTGTTTGGTTCAAAAGAAAAGGAAAAAAACTTCCATTTCAAAGCTCAAAATAGCAATAATTTAGTGAATTTTCTATTGATTTTTTGTTTGTTGGCTGTGGGTTTTTTTTTATTAGTCTTGTTTTTTGGTTTGGTTTGGTTTTTTTGTAGCTCCAACTCAAAAATGCATATTGAAATTGTTGGTTTTCAAAAGTAATGTAGAAATACTCTGAATTTAATGGGATTTCTACTCTGAAATGATCTTGAAGTAACAATGAAAAGAGTTATGTTGAGAGAAAATGTAATCAATTTAAGACAGAGCTTTTCTATTTAGCTGAGTTATTTTTCATGAGTACAGGATTAGTACCTAAATTACCCTTAAAAATAAAATGTCAAACTACTAAATGTAATTAGTCATGATTTTTGGTTAAAATGTACAAAAATATGACTTAAACTGAATGTGTTATACCTTAGATTTATTAATCCAAAGACATATTTTGAGCTGATATTACTTGTATAGTATTACATATTTTAATATCACATACATACCTGATGTGATGAACCAATTTTCCTGTTGCACTTGACGTAGGACTTTCTTATTACATGTGTCAGGAGGACATAATGAAGTGCAATCTTCCACTCATCTAGTAAGTAGCCCCTTTAATCTTGTCCACATGTAAGAATACTAAGTTCAATTTATTTACATTTAATAATTACTATGGGATATGTTTATCAAGTTGTCCATTTCTAATACAAAGAATACTTCTCCACAACACGTTAAAAAAAATATTTTTGTTCTCTGTTGCTTATCTCTCTTAGGCAGTCCCATGGAATGCACTACTTTATTACTAGTACATTTCAATTTTATTTACTGTTTGCAGAAAAGTGAAAAATGTTTCAAACAGGGAGAAGGTTCTCTTAAGTTTCACTGAACCCTATCATCACCATCATTATGCTCAAGACAATCAAAGCACCTCCTGACATACAGGGACACTCTACTGCCTCCCCTTTCTGGCCTATACCTTCTGAAGAGTTTATAACCATCCAACACAGCACTCCAGTAGTGTGAATCATCCCACCACGTTTCTGTGACAGTGACTATATAATAGTTTTCCTGCTGTACAATGACTTCTAGGTTGTGTTTATTGCCCATGCTACATGCACTGGTGTAGATGCTCTTCATCTGGGGTATTCATCCTATCACCATTTTAGGGAGAGAAGGTCTAATTCCTACCTGACTGATGTATTGATCTGATGGCTCTGTTTCTTCCCTCAGTATTCCCTGTGACTGGAGAGATAGAAAATAACCTACTTGTGCTCCTGGTTCCTTGACTGGTTGTTCCAAGGTGCTGGTCTCTTTTCATTGCCCATTTCTTGTTGCAAGCTCTTTGCTGCCTTCCTCAAAAGTCAACAGTTGATCATGATGTGAGGGCCATACCAGGGTAGGAAGTTTTCTCACCATCTCTTTAACTCAGGCCCCAGGAAGGCTGCGGACTTCCGTAAGAAGTGGGTCTGGTCTGAATATCGGGCCTCTGTTTCCTTCAGAACGGAGTCACCTATGACAACGACCCATCTGTTTTCTTTGATGAAGGGAGTAGGCTGACTAATTTTGGTGACATTTCTAAGATAGATGTATCATCATCCTTATTATTAAGTTCCACGTGCAGGGCCTTGTACCTGTTATGCAAGGACACCTGGGAAAGGTGGGATTGTTGCTGACAGGATGCACATTGTCACCATAGCCCCTACTCCTTCTAGTCACTATATGCAGTCAGATGGAGACAGGAAAGGGAATCCTCCGTCTTATGTATCTTGTCTGACTGTTGCACCTGTCTCCAGAAAAGCAAGATGTGGTTCCAGGGAACACCTCCCTCCCACACTCCTGAGGCTTTTCAGCCTACTCACATCCTCTGTCACTAAGCAGAGGACTTCTTCTACTTGGGAACACCTCCCACAGGTGTGCTCACTGCTGCTGTCCTGTACCACTGTAAAAGCCAGTCATACCCCACAACCTGTCACCTGGGTGGCTCCATGTTCCCACCAGAGCTCCATCTGGGAAGCTGCATCAGTCATGGTGGATGCAGAGCTTAAAGAGACCATGGTTTTCTACCAGGTGGAAACCATCTTTCTCTGGTCAGATCCGTCAGATTCTTCAGTGCCCTTCTTGGGCACCCTTCTCTCCTTTATTTACACCAGCTGCTGTGACACACTATGGCTGATGCACCTCAATCTGTTTACAGTGATCCCCAGGGGCTTCTTTTATAGATGTGGTAGCTATTGTCCCAGCAGCTCCCAGGCCTCGTCAGCCTCTCCAGCAAGAGCTGATAGTTCCTGGTGGGTCTCTCACCTCCTCTGTCTTTCCATATCAGAGGAAAACCTCAGGAAAACCCCTGTGCACTGAGACCTACCGCTCCACTGTGAGCCAAGCTGTCTCTGGAGCAGCTGCCTTTGGCAACTGAAAATTATGCAAAAATGCTGTTGATGTTAAACTGTAAAGACTAACAATCCCTCAAGACACCTTCATGCCAGAATCTGTTCCTTATTGCTTGACTTTATTTAAATAGAAGAAATCATTACTACTGCAGCATTTAAATACTATAGTTATTGCAGCATGCAATATATCATATCAACATTCTAACTTTAACAGAAACATCTGATGCCAGATTACTAAAATCTCATTACTTATTTTGACACATCTGTGCTTTTGAAGCTATTCTACAAGGCATGATGTACACTATCCATAATAACTGGAAAACATACAGGGTTTCAAAACTGTTCAAGTATAAATGAAAACATAAACCTTGCATAATAACTTTCCTTTTTGATCATGTACAACTCACAGACATGCAAAACCACATTTTAGCATGGAATATTGTGAAAAATACCCCTTGATATAGAAGACCATTAATATTATTATCATCTTTTAAAAGGTGAGTAGTGCTCCAGGCTCAGACAAGGCAAAAGAAATATATAAGTGAAATGTGTGTCCCAGACATTCCACCATATTTTAATAAGCATTAAAGAAAAAGATGAACTATGACAATCTTCAGAAAACCTACAACTGTGACTGGGAATAACATTGCTCTCCGTATTCCCATAATGCAGAAGATCTTGAGGTGCACCTGGTTAGGTTTCTCTGTTCCATGCCTGGGTATTTGTACTACTGTAAACCAAAATTCCTACCATGCAGGGAAGGGGACAGACACCAGTATAAGGGAAATGTGTATTATTTGATGGAATTTTTCCTGTCAGTGTTTCTGTGCTCCTGTTTTCAGAATTAATTCTATGGTTAATCTTGTAACTGAAGCTCTCTGCCATGGTAGTATTCTTTTTGTAGAGAAGGTGAGCACCCCTGCTGCTAGGATGCTTCAGAAGATGTGTGGTCTTTGCTGTGCATGTGGAGAAAGATAAAGTATGTGATTACAGGATAAAATCAAATTTTGGATTTCATGTTTACTTTCCTCAGTGCTGCTTCCTGGTTGTGAAGAAAAATATAACTATAAAAGTCTTAAATTAAGAAATAACAACAAAAAGAAGGTTTGGGCTTTTCTTGCCTTTTTTTTTTTTTCTCCTTTATTTATTTAGTTTCTCAAAGTCAGATCTTCCAAATCACCGGTATATCTGACAGTTTCATATTACTGCTCAAGATACTTTTTATTCAGGTATTTCTCATACAGTGTTGTGCTGGGTCTGAGTGTGATGGAGTTCATTTTCTTCATAGCAGCTTGTATGGTGCTATGCTTTGGATTTGTGGGAAAGACAATGTTGAAATAACATTTTGGCTACTTCTGAATAGTGCTTGCACAGCCCTGAGGCTTTCTTTTTCCCATTTTGCCCCCTGCAGTGAGCAGGCTGGGGGTGGGAAAGGATTTAGGAGATGACACAGCTGAGGTAGCTGACTCAAAGTGACCAGAGAGGTATTACATAACTTACTAATGACCTGAACATGGACACTCTGGATGAACTAAACATACAAAGAACCTAATTACAATTTAAGATAGATATTAGTTATGTTAGCCCTGAGTTCAAGTTACTCAAATCTCTTTATAAAACTGACATCTTTTTCAATCATTAGTGAAAATGCCTTCTCCTTGAAGCTTCTGTCCATCAGTCATTTATTTTAAACACTTCTCATAGGTTTAATAGACCTTTGATTTTCAGCACAGTCAAGAATATTGCTGTAACTGGTTAAGCATATTAAGTGCTTTGGGGGGACAACTAGATACTGTATCCATGACAAGTCTTCATATGTTAACCTTTTGAACATTACAAGTAACAGACAAATTGAAACACAAGATGGAAGGCTCTCTCCCTGACCATGTAACTAATTAACATAATCACATTATTTGTACAGAAAGAATATAGGAAAGCATTTAATGTTGCAGAAATTACCACATATTGTAAATTTGACCAGAACAAATAATTTTCCTTGCAGATTCTTGAAGTTGGATGCAAAGTCCAACCAGAATAAAATTATTTTTATGTATATATATTTATTTTTTTTAAACAGCTAGGCTGTAAAGTAGAAGCATAGAGGCCATTATTGTGGATATTCAATATGGGCAGATAAAGAGAAAGTGGATACATTATAAATATATGTACTAATTTTAAAATATACTGCTAATTCAAGAAGATTGCTTTCTACAAGCAAGTAGAAATCTTTAAATGATGCAGAAAACCAATCAACATTTTTAGAAAAGCCTAGGCATTTATTTCCTCCAAAAATCCAACCAGATGCTTATTTATATTTAAATGCCTTTAAAATATGATTCTGAGTTCAGTTGTTAAAGCTGAGTAGGGCAAATGGTTCCGTGGTTTTCAGGAAGTATAAATCAGCAGGTCACTGATATTTGGGTTTTCTTTAAGTCCTCTAAAATTAGACTCTCAAGATAAACGGTGCCCAAAATTGTTTTCAAAAGTTGCCTTTGATAAATATTGCTCTTTGAACACACTATGAAAAATATTAAACACTAAATTGAAAGCTAAAACTAAAATTTATGGTAATATTTCCACTCTAACAATATGTCCTCAGGCTTGAATTTCTCTCCATGTAGCTTTGCCATGCTGTTTTATTGTTCCAGATACATAGCTAGTAACAATGACATAATAATGATATCAACTTCTCAATAGTTCTGTTATGAAAGAATTAGTCCATGAGTTTCTTAGTGTATATCTTTTAGTGTGCAAATATTGTCCATTTCAACTGTTCTTAAAGGTCTAGGCTCTAATTATCAATACCTGCAGTATAAGGTTGACTTGAGAGTAAGTGTCCATTTGCATTCCTCTTTCCTTCATATAATGGGTGCATTGAATCAGCTGCAGTCTCGGACTCTCCTTGCTGAACATCATGTGTTTCACAGCATCAACTCATCAGTACCCAAAACGTTTTCTAAGATTTCTAAGATTTTTTCTCTAAGGAGAAAAGATACTTCAATACTAAACAGTATCATTGTAATTTGATGAAAATTCTTCAAAAGTTGTTGGTTATTTTCTGGTGATTTTAATCTACAGCCTTTTTGGATTGTTTTGGGTTGGTTTTTTTTGTTTTCTTGTTTTTGTTTTTTGTGACTAGAGAATTGCTTTGGGAAATTCGCTGAAATTTAGAACTGTCAGACAGAGCAGATTTTCTT
Organism: Chloroceryle aenea; assembly: GCA_013399075.1. Taxonomy (NCBI): domain Eukaryota; kingdom Metazoa; phylum Chordata; class Aves; order Coraciiformes; family Cerylidae; genus Chloroceryle; species Chloroceryle aenea. The sequence continues at coordinate 128,384 of VWZY01010004.1, forward strand.
TATAGCAAGACATGAATGCAGCTGTACACAAATCTTCAAAACTAATTTTTCATTACTGAAAAAAGGGTTATTTGCATGGTTTTATAGTCCTTGTAGGATGTGTTCCTTGGTATCTACTTGCAGCTATTTAAAAGTTGGTGTCCGTCTGATTTTATCTACTGTAAATGGATATAAACCTATACATATCATCCCAAGCTGATCTGTGAAGACAACTTGTTCATTTTTCAAGTAACAAGGAGAAAAATCCACTTCATTATATCTGGAAAAATCTTTCACAAAACTGTTACCTGCTTATATCTTGATGCTGTAACAACTCTTTCTTATCATCAAAACAGTCAGAGAGTAATGGGAAAGTATAGATTAAAAGGAAGATCTCACACCCTCTGGTTCCAAAACCCTCATAAAAACAGGACCAAAGTTATCCAGGGCCCAGGGATCCAGGACTTATCAAGCTAAGTCTTGAACTTCTCCAGTGAGGGCAATCCAACTTCTTTGTGCAACCTTGATCAGTGTTAAATTGTTCTCATTATGAGGAATTGTGTTCTTGTATTTAGGCAGAATTACACCTCAAACAACTTGTGTCTTCTCACCTTGCAGCCTAACTAGAAGAATACCTTTGTAAGTTCTCTCTAACTCCCTTTTTGCTATTCAAGGACCATAATTAGGATTGCCCTTCTGAACGTTCTTTTCTCTAGGCCGAATCAACCAAATCTCTTCAACCTTTCTTCATGTGCCAAGTCATTCAAACATCTAATCATATTTGTGGCCCTCACTTGGACACTCTCCAGTTGTTCAATGTCTGTCCTGAACTGGGGAATCAAAACAGTTCATCGAGCATAACAATAATCTCAAAGAGAATTCATGCTGTGTACTGGCAACTTGCCATGTCTTCAGCACTAAAAAAGATTACTCCAGGTAATTAATTATTGAGGAATTTGAAACTTTGGCTTTCCACAAAACAGCACAAACCTTCAACTTTGTTGGTATAAATGGGTTTCCTTTGGGTATTTTCTGTTTAGTTTTGGTTGGTTGGTTGGTATTTTTTTATTGTTTGTTTGATTTTTTTTTTTTTTAATTTGTTTTGTTTGTTTTTAATTTTATATTAAAAGTGATACAAAATCTAAGATAATTCTGATTATTTTACTCCTCAAAATACCCCTCAGGCTGTATCAGAGAGGTTATTGTTCCAGGATAAATTATTCTTAGACATCCTGGTGTTGGTCAACCCATCATGCATTTCTTAAGTTGTGTGGGCCATGATGTTCATCTGGTTTTGGATTCTTTCTTCTATTTTATGGGATCTTCTGTGTATAGTTAATATGTGTGTTCCTCATTATCTCGAGAATTTATTAATGAAAACAGATTATTAAAGAATCACCTTGATTACCCAGTAATTAAATACTGTGGAAATAAGTAAAGCATTTCTCTTTCTGTGAATTTGTGGCAGCTACTGGATTTTCTTTGTCTTTTCAGAACATGTGAAAAAATGCCTGGGGAGACTTTTTGCGTTAAAACTAAGGCCTTAGTTTTAATGAAAAAGAAGAACCTAAATATAGGAAAAATAAAGAAAAACTTTGACATTAAATGATGACCAAGGATGGAGAGAATAGTCACATTCTCATAAAAAATTAGAAGTGATCTCATTGTAGGTTTACTAAGCCATTGAACGAATAAGCCAATTGTCTAGCAGATGCACAATGGGCTTGATGCATATGGAGCAGATTAGATCCATTGAAAATATTCTGCCAAAATAATCTGCACTTTTGTGATATAGTTGAGAAGGAGAAAAAAATCTTTCTTTCTGGGGAAAGTAAAGAAATGATTGTACCCCAGTACTTGGCACTGGTGAGGCCACAGCTGTTGGATTTTGTACGCTGCAGTATAAGAAAAACACTGAGGTACAGGAACAGGTCCAGAGAAGGGGAACAAAGCTGGTGAGAGGTCTGGAGAACACGTCTTATGAGGAGCAGCTGAGACAACTGGGATTGTTTATGGAGAAGAGGAGGCTGAGGGGAGACCTCATTGCTCTCTACATCTACCTGAAAGGAGGTTGTATTGAAGTGGGTGTTGGTCTCTTCTCCCAGGTAACTAGTGAGAGGACAAGAGGTAATGGGCCTAAGCAGTGACAGGGGAGTTGTAGAATAGACATTAGGAAAAATTTCTATCAGTGAAAGAATGGAGGCACTGGAAGAGACTGCCCAAGGAGGTAGTTGAGTCATCATCCCTTGAGGTGTTCAAAATCCATGTGGGCATGGCACTTCAGGACATTGTTTAGTGGTCATTATAATTTTAAGTAGATAGTTGGGCTTGATGATCTTGGAGGTCTTTTCAAACCTTAATGATTCTGTGATTCTGTGAAACTGTTTCTCATCTTAATATTTTTCAGAAGACAAAAATGTTAAATCAGAAGACAAAAAAGTGGCTGCAAAGTTGATCCTATCTTGAGCTATGAAAAGGTCAGGCACGGTCTCAGCTAAACACCTAAGATTCTGCTATAATCAGGAAAGGCAGACACTTCTACAGAGTGAATAACATTAAACATTTTAGATACCTTTTACTTTGATGTCTGTAAGAATTTACATGCTATATCATTCTGTATACTGTATTCCCAACTTGATAAAGCCCTGAGCAGCCTTGTCTGACCTCATATCTGACCCTGCTTTGAGCAGGAGGTTGTATTCAGATGAAATTCTGAGGCTAATTTCATGAATCATCTTAAATCCATCACTAAAATATTTTGAATTGGACAGTTATTCCTCCTAGTTGTGCTAACAGGCAGATTTGCACACATTATTCTTGAAGGCTGTAAAACATAATTTTCTCCTATATTTTAGCATATTACAAGTTTTCTTGCAGTGTATGTTACTACAATTGCCAGTGTAGCTCCATCAAGCTCATAGACTTTACACTGACATGACAGCACAAGTTTCAGGACTTCTTTCAGCTTGTCTTGGCCCGAGTTGATTTCAACTAGTTTTAACTGTCAGGTAGGTGTTGGGGGGGG
>VWZY01010004.1:131405-172807 GCA_013399075.1 Chloroceryle aenea
GGATAATAAAAAAAAGTATTTGGTTTTAGCTTACAGGAAAACCAAATAATTGCTCTCTGTGGATTGAACTGTCTGTGATCTTAGAATAAAATGTTCCATGGAATAGCATGGTTGTCATCTTATAACAAAATATACTGTGGAAGAGTGCAGATACCAGACAGAAGTCTCAAACTGTAAACACAAATCACTGTGATCAGTCACCTGTCATTATGAGAAAGTGCAATCTTGGGCATCACATAAACCCCAGTTTTAGAGATAATGAATAGCAAAAAAAAACCCAACAAATTGAGTAAGTTGGAAACCAGTGACAAGAAGAAACACGAAAGAGATAGTGTTAAGAAAAATATATATTAAAGACATCATAACCCTTTTTATCAAAGCAATTGGGATGGTTTTGACTTGTCATTGTCCTGGTTTGGGTGAAACCAGAACTAATTCTGTTCAGTGATTATACTTTTCAGCTTAGTACTTCTAACTAACCGCACTGTCTGAAGTTAGCAGCCTGTTTTCACAGGCAGTGTCTGCTGTTGACAGTGATAACAGCCCATGTTTAGAGTTGCTACCAAGGAATGGTGTGCAGACCAAGGCCACTGCTGAATCTTGTGTACCAAACAGGGGGGTGCAGAAAGTGAAAGACTGTACTTAGGGAGGAGTGGACAGGGCAGGTGACCCCCAACTGACCAACAAGGTATTCCATCCCATATACGTCATATTGGGTAATCCAAAGGGTCTATTGCACTTTTACCCGGGCTCTTTTCTCCTCTTGGACTGCTTCCCTGGAACACCCAAGGAGGACCCTGTCCATTCTGCCTTTGATCCTGTGTTCCCAAATCCAGTAGCAGAATCCAGCTCCTGAACACAGCTCCCATCTGCTGCAGGCCCCAGGCTGGGACCTCCAGTGCCTGCTCTACAACATCAGTGGTGACAGTGATGTAATTACCATCAGGAGGGTTGGGTTCGATACTGGTTTTGTGTATATTTGTACATATTCTATGTTGTTGTTGTTGTTATTATTATCATTATCATTATCATTAATGCTGTTCTAGTTTCCTCTTCTAATGACTACGTCTCTCTCCCTTATCCCCTTTCTCTTCCCCTTTGTGGAGGGAGGGGTGTTAACAGAGAGCGTCTGCTATAGGTCTAAGTGGGCTGCCCTGACCCTAAACCATGACAGTCATAAAACCCATCTCCAATCTATCTGATGAAGACAGAAAGAAGTATTAGGAAGGTAGCATAACACCAGAGAAAAAGGGATGTTAGTGATATGTTTATGTATATAAAAATATTTGTGAGGCTTTTCTATATTAATTTCACTATGAGTATTTTTTTTTGTAGGTGAAAATCTGCTGTATTTTAATTAGTTTTTAAGAGTTTAAGAGTAAACAGGAAATTCTTCACTCCTTATACAAGAAGTATACCTTTCTGCTCATAACAAGATTTTGAGTGTAACATCAGCTGCCTGATTCTAAACGTAAAAATTATTTTGACTTCTACTGGAAAACCTTATTTTCTCTTTCCATGATCCTTCCAGAAAAACATTCTTGTGGCTTATCCTCAGACAACCCTGGAGTTATATCCTTTTCATAGTGAAAAAAAAAGTTCTAAATTATGCTGAGTAGATTTCCTCCCCTGCCCCATTACCATTTATCCCTGTTCTTAACAATTAGTTTTCTGACATTCAGGATAAAAATTTAAATACTTTAAGACTTAGTTTTGGACTTGGGAGACCCAGTACCATCTTTCCTGGTAAACAGCATCCTGAATGTACAACATGCAGTATTCTCACAAAGAAGTGGTATAATTTCCACCTGTCAGTTAGAAACAGCTGCAACCACAGCTTGTCCTGATAAATTAGCAGAGCCAGCATTTCATGTTAATACCTCATTGTGAGCCATTTAATTTGAAGTTTTAGGTGCCATGAATTAATCTTCAATCCTTTGTATCACAATTACTTTGTACCATCTCTCATCCATTTGTTGTTGCCAAACTGCTTACTGAATGATGCTAGAAATGCCAGCACAGAGATAACCTGAAAATAGAGATAAATATTAACAATATACATATATTTTTTTCCAAAGAAGCAAATGCTAGCATCATAAGATGGGTAAGAGGAGTTTCTCCTGAGGATACTGAGCTTCTGAGAGGGCTAAGATAACTTGGGCTGTAGGATAGTGGAGATATTTTTTTCTGGAAGTTACACCAAAGCTAGGTTCTAATAACTTTAAGTTGGGAAAATGCATTAGGCCACATAGCTTTGTGACATGAATTGAGGTAAAGCAACTAAAACAAACAAACAAACAAAGGTCCAAAATAAACAGATAAACAAATAAACAGATAAAACCATCATGGTTTATCTGTTTCTTTTGGACCATTGTTTGTTTGTTTGTTTTCAGTTTTGTTTAGTTTTGGTATAAAAATTTAGAAAGCAATAGAAAATCTGAAGCCCAGATTCAGTTAACTTACATGTCAAGTTCGAACCTTCACTGACAATTGGTCAATAAGAAACTCTAGAGATAAAGATTAAGTAAATTAGGTTCTAATTCTGAATCTGAGCTTAATGTTCTATCACTCTTTAAAAAGAAGTCTAATGTCTTAGAGATAATCATAAATATTTCTATACTTCTAAATAACTATAAGTAAGCTACGGTGCTTGTAATTCTGTAGGAGGAGCTGTGGCTGTGGCTGTCAAATTCACTGCTAAAGAAAAATATGTTCTTCAGCAGTCAAATAACTTTTTGGAATAGAAAAGTAAGACTTCAAAAGCTGACCACAGCAGTATGTAATATTAAAAAAAAAAACAAAGCAGGATCAGAATGCTTCCATCTCTTGTATCTGGACGGTGAGTCAGTTAATAATTTTCTAACTTGGACTTCAGATGTCTTTAATACATAGAGACAAAATTTGGCATAGCACTCCTTCCTTGTCACTCAGGAATAATAATTTAGTTGTGTAATCTATTATTTTGTGATGTATTATTCTGCTTACAGGATGGTATAGACATTTTACTCTGTGACCAAACCAAAGAAAGTTAAATAATTTTCCCTTATTTCTCTACTGAAAACTACTAGCAATAATAATAAATGCTAAAATAAACATTTTATTTTCTACTTTTGCTTCCTGACTCTGATTATAATGCCTATAATATAGACTTGAGGAACCAGTAATCTAGGAAATACCTCATGATATCACCTCTTTGATCTCCTTACCTCCATTTCTTTTAACTGATGCTTATGGGTTTTTTTCATTGATCTTGAAATGTCGCATCTGTCTTGAACTTGGCATAATGCCTCTGTTGATGTTTTACCAACAATGAATAGAACACAAAGGTATTATTACTTGTCTTTGGGTCATGTGTAAACAAACAACAACCTTTTGTTGACTAATTTCCAACAGATCTTCAACAATGGTATCACACTATACATAAGGAAGAAATCTGATTGTACACCCCTTACAGTTAGCAATGATGTGGTTGAGTGCCTTGATGTAGTGAGGATTAAGGGGATGGAAAACAAAGGAAATGTTGTAGTGGGTGTCTACTATAGATCACCCAGACAGTATATAAACACTGATGATTTATTCTATAGGTAATTAGGAGAAATTTCTGGAATAGTAGCCTTTGTTCTTATGGGAGATTTCAACTTTACAGACATCAACTGGGACTATCATACTGCTGTGATGAACAGGTCTTAGAAAGTCTTGAGTTTGTAGGAGAAAACTTCTTGTCACAGGTACTCAGTGAGACAACTAGAAAAGATGCTTTACTAGACTTGCTACTTGTGAATAGAGAAGAACTCATGGAGGATGTGATTATAGGTGACTGTCCTTACCACAGTGATCATGAAATGTTCAGGTTTAAAATTTTCAGTGTAATAAGTAAAAATCACAGCACAGTTGTTACCCTGGACTTCACAACAGCAAACTTTAAGCTATTCGGCAAGCTATTTAGCAGAGTACCTTGGGAAACTAATTTTAAGGGCTTAGGATCCACAAGCATTGGTCGGTCTTAAAAAAATCACCCTTTAGAAGCACAGGAGCAGGCAATTCCAATGTGTTGTAAGTCAAGCAAGCAGGGCCAAAGACAGCTTGGCAAACAGGAAATTCCTTATGGAACTCAAGAGGATCTTGAGTATCTTGAACTGATACTTGTTGAAGATGGTCACCTGGCTGATAGAGATAAAGAAAAAAAAAGCCTTTCAATGCTTATTTTTCTTCTGACTTTAATAATATTAATAGACTTGGGTTTCCGAGTCCCCTGAGTTAGAGGACTACAAGTGTGGGAACAGTGACTTTCCATTTATGAACCCTGAAAATGTAAGGGACCAGCTGTATTAGCTGAATGTTCACAAGTCCGTGGGATCTGGTGGGATTCATCCCGGAGTACCAAAGGACCTAGGGGATATTATGTCAGGACTACTCTTGATCATCTACTAAAGGTCTTGGGAGTCTGGGTAGGTCCCTTCTGACTGGAAGCTAGCCAATGCTACTCTGCCTTACAAAAGAGGCATGATGGAAGACACAGGGAACTAGACATGTTAGTCTAACCTCAGTTCTTGCAAAAACTATGGAGAAGATTATACTGAGTACTACTGAAAGGCATTTAAAGAGTAATATAATCATCAGGCACAGACATCATAGATAAACAAAGGGAAAGTCCAGTTTAACTAACTGATATCCTTCCAAGATGAAGTCACCTGTGTAATGGATGAAAGGAAGGAGGTGAATGTAGTTTTTATGGATTTTAGTAAGGCTTTTGATGCTATCCTTCACAGTGTCCTTCTAGACAAGCTGTCCAGCTCTGGGATGAGAAGGTTCATGGTAAACTCTGCAAGACTGAAGTGCTAAGAAAGGACTGTAGTGAATGGGGCTACATCTGTCTGGCAAGTGGTGACCAGTGGTGTTCTGCAAGGTTTAATTTTAGGGCCAGTTCTTTTCAATATATTTATCAACAAATTAGATACAAGAGTTGACTACCATTAGCAAGTTTAGATGAGAATAAACTGGGTCTCTTGAGTGACAAAAGGCCTATCAGAGGGATCTAGATAGCTTATAGCATCGAGTAATGAGTAATATGATGAAATTTTATAAGTCAAAATGCTGGATTCTGCACCTAGGATGTAGTAATGCTGGCCACAAGTACAAACTGGGAAAGGAGTGTCTGGAGAGCAGCCTGTCAGAAAGGGATCTGAGAGTGTTGGTCAATAGGCTCAATATAAGTCAGTGGTGTGCCCTGGCAGCCGAGTGCAAACTGCATCGTGGGGTGCATCAAACACACTATAACCAGAGAGTCAAAAGAGGTGCTTATCCTGCTATAATCAGCACTGCTGCAGCCTTACCTTGAGCACTGCATGCCGTTCTGAGGCCCACAATTGAAGAAGGTGAAGGACCTTGATTGCATCTAGAGGAGGGCAGCAAAGCTGGCAAAAGGGCCAGAAAGCATGTCCTGTGAGGAAAGGCTAAGGACTTGGGGTTTGTCAAGTTTGGAGAAAAGGAGGCTGAGGGGTGACCACACTGCCATCTACAAATTACTGAGGAGGGAAAGTGGAGACTGAGATGTTAAGCTCTTTTCCCTCAGATCCAGTGATAGGACATGTGGGAATGCTTCAAAGATATGCTAAGGCAGGTTCAGACTGGACATAAGAAAACATTTCTTTACTGAGAGGGATGTCAAACACTGGAACAGGCTTCTTAGAGAGGTGGTCAATGCCCCAAGCTCATCAGTGTTTAAGAGGTATTTGGACAATGCTCTTAATAACATGCTTTAACTTTGTCAGCCCTGAACTGGTCAGGCAGTTGGACTAGATGATTGCTGTGGATCCCTCCCAACTGAAAGAATATATTCTAAAATAGTCTATTCAATATTTAAGTTCCTTTTCTACAGAATACCTGCCTATATATGCAGATTGTTAGTTATTTTGATTTAGAATCATAGAATGGTTTGTGTTGAAAGGGACATTACAGATCATTTAGTTCCATGTCCCCTACTATAGGTGAGGATACCTGCCACTAGATTGGGATGCTCAAAGCCTCATCCAGCCTGGCAACTTAAGTATATTATCTTGAACCTATTAGCTTTGATTAGTAGAGTGTAATGGTTTTAAGAATATATCTTCCATTTATGAAGATAATTTTATATTCTAATCCTTTCCTCTACTGTGTTTGTTTTTCCTCCCAGACTGTTATTGTCTGCAAATTTAATAATCATACTCTTTATTTCATCATTTAGGTACTGAATGAAACAGTCTCCCTTGTACACTTGTTCTCCCAGCACAGACCCCTGCATAACTCCAGCTAATTAATTAGTTGATTAAGAACTATTTAAAAGCACTCTCCGAGTTGGATTTTTACATAGTTTTGTATATATTTTATGACATTTTAATTTAGACTATGTAAAATTTCTCTGCTGGAACATCTGGTCCAAAGTTTTAACCTTTCATGACTATACTGGGCCAAAGTTCAATGCATTGTTTAATCAATATTTTCAATTTAAGGCATTAGAGTCCTTGAGTGTCTCCATGAATTATGTAAAGACTTTAGACAGTAGCACTTACTTTATACACATCAAATTCCTCTGTTGGGTTTAATACGTAGGGCAGCTTTTTAAAACAGGAGGAAGCTTTCTAAAATGTAGGTGTAAATCCTTTTCATGCAAACAAGAATTAGGGAAAAAATATCAAGCATATACTCCATTTCCATGAACAGAACTGTTGGCTATTCTAAGGCAAGGTACTTTATTAGTCCTGTTTTCATAGCTGAATTTCTGATCAACATCTAAAATCCACTGGTTTTAGTGGAATTTCATTTTTCGAACATGGGCCTTAAACTCAGAACCACTTTTTTCCAGAGTAAGAGGAGGCAATTCTCAGGTTTCAATGAAAGCTGATTTCTCTCCAGAAGACAACTGCTGACCTATAAATGGTCTCATGGAATTAATCAGGGCCTTTCTCTTTAGCTCAGTGATAATTTAAGCAGGCCAAATGAAGTGGAGCTATTATATATAATTTATATATATATAATCTGTTGGTTACTTCTAAAGACAGCCTATGAGTATCTATTCTTTCTTAAAGAGATCTCATTTTTTTCTGACAAATTTGGGATAAATTGTCCAATGAGTTCACAAGCTATTACCAAGGAGATGAATGACATTATGTGTAAGTCCCATTTCCAGATGGGATCTCATCAGACAAAAAAGTTTGGTTTTGAACACTGAAAGAACAATTGAATGGCCTTAAAAGTTTATCCTAAACAACTTACTAGTTGGTTAGTTTGACTTCAGAGAATTCAGAAACAGGGGATTTTTTTTTTAGGAAGAGCATGAGAAATAAAATTTAATCTATAGCTCACTGGAATAGCTCAATAGACTCCCCAGAACTTCACCATGCTTTGAAGGTTTAAGTCACATTTGAAATGAAAAAGGTTGTGAAATCACTAGTCAAAAGTGAATGATACTCAGGACTCCTTTAAAAAATATTTGGCAAATGGTTTATCTTCTTCTTTATTGTACCTTTTCATAGTGAATAGTTTCACAGAACTGTATAGAAACACTACTGTTCAAATAGAATGAGATTTAGAAAGTAGAAATAAATGGAAAATGCAGAAGACAATGTAAAATTACTAAAGAATGTGTGGTGCATATAGAAACTATAGGTTAGGATCATCATCTGTAGCATCGGCAGTGAGGGTGAGAAGGAAAGACTTATGAATATTTTTTTTACATTATTGTCATACTTCAGTAAAATACTTTGAGCACACTTGTATCCTTGTTGAGACAATAATGAACTACTCATATGGAGTATGTCTTTTTTGTCACTCATCCTTCCCTAGCCTGTCTCCTTCTTGAGACACTTTCCGCTACATTTTTATGTACACATACCATGCCTCACCTGCCTTTCAAGCTTCATCTTCTACAAATCCTTCCCCGAAAAACCTAATTCTTGAGAATTAGATCCTGGTACTCCTTTCATGAGTCAGTGAAACTCCCCAGGCTTTCATGTCCTTTTCCCCCTTTAACAAGGAACTCCTAAAGTGCCCACATAACCAAGTCAGATTTCCAACAGAAGCCTGGGCAAACATTTCATTATTAATAAATATGGAAATTTTAACAAAAATATCTCAGAAAGTTTAGAACTTGATAAATATTATGAGGTGCTCACATACGAGAAAGAAAAACCCAATGTGATCATGTGGATATTAATTATTGATGATCATAAAAATAGCAAAAAAGAAAGAATGTTTCATAGCTTGTATAAAAAAAAAAAAAAGATGTTTATTTATAAATCCAGAGAAAGTTATGCTTCCACATTTTGCAATTATCTTCCACCATCAATAGCTTTTCACATCTTAAAATAGCTCTCATCCCTTATAGATGGATCTATGTCTTAAAATAAATGGGGAAAAAAGGGCTCAAACTTCCTATCTTAAATCAAAATCACATGCAGTACTGAAGAAATGATCCTGTATCTTGATATCATTGTTTTCAGATCTTTCTGGGAATTCCCTTGGAGAAAAACTAATTCCCTTCAAATGAAAACCTCTCAGTATTTCAAGATGTCTAAAATAACAAAATTCTCTATCCATTAATTTCAGGAAGGAACATACAGCATCATGACATCTTATAGAGGTGCTGTTAATATGAAGCTAGAAGAGCTTCTCTGAAGAGCATTCTTCTTTGGAAAACAATAGTCCCCTCAAACTTCCTATCTTAAATCCAGTAGTCCGACCAACACTTAATTGCTCCCTGTCTTCCACTGGATTTCTGCTATAGAAGAACAGTATGACTGCCAGCTGCTCACTCAAATGCTCTCGGCAGCGGAGATGGGGTGAGGGGAGAAGAAAATAAAATGATACAAAATATTGTAGTCTGAGATAAAGGCAAGGACATCACTTACAAATTAGTATCACTCCTTCATTTCCAGGGCCTCTCCCTTCTCCCCCAAATGGACCAGCATAGGAGGGAAAGGAAATAGTGGGTTCATGATCAGTCCATAACGGCTCCTACTTGTCATTCCTTCCTTCTCACACTTTTGCCCTGCTCCAGTATGGGTGTTCTGTGGCCTTTCTCTCAGGAAATACCTATCTGCAGTGTGGGGTCCTCCATGGACTGCAGCATGAATGTCTGCTCTGTCATGCTTCCTCCACAAGCTTCAGGAAGTCTCTGCTCCACCATCAGACACACCTTCTCTCCTTCCTTATTCTCTGATGTTGATGTCTGCATGATTGTTTCTCATACTTTTTTTTTTCACCACTGCTCACTGCCTAGGTGGGATTTTGCTCTTTCTTAAACATGTTTCCCAGAAGCACCAGAGATTCATTGACCAGGCTCAGCTGTGTCCTGTGGGAGGTCCGTTGCAGAGCTGGTTGGAACAGACCTGGAGCTAACATGGGGCAGCCCCTGGCATCTTCTTACAGAGATATATGTAAGCACATCTCCCCTGTCCCACTACCATAACTTTACCATGTACACCCAATACCAGGACTGTTCGATGCAGTTGTGTTCTGCACTGACAAATCTACTACAGCGAGTAGAAAAATCAGACCTAGTAGAGTTTAGCATAATCTTTAATTTGCCTGACTGGGATACAAGACATACAGAAGTGAAGAGGAAATTAAACTCACCTCCTTGCTTTGGTGGGTGTTTTGTCACTAGGCTACAATACCAAAAAGCTGCTGTTGCTTCAGCTACTGCTTCTTCATCCGCCAGCCATTAAGAATGATGAATCCCTAATATTTATGGTTCTACATTCAAAACCAGCTGACAGAATCCCAGTGAAGACTACCACAATACTAAACACCTGGTTCTAGCATCTGTGGCTCCCAATCAGCATTCAAGAACTTGTCTTGAAGATGACTGAGATCTTTGAACTGTCATTGGAGTCACTGATGCACCAAGAAGCTCATTTCACTTTCATTAGTTAGGATACATTTAGTTTAGGTTACACATTGTGATCACCATTGTCTCAGCACACAAAATCTTGACAATGGAAATAGATGACCTTTCTCAAGAGGCGGCACACAGAATACAGATACTTTTTAAATGGTGCACTTGTGTTACAACACACATCCAAATATTACATTTAATTATAATACTGGAGTAGCAAGTCCATTAGAAAAAATTTAAATTATTGATATGTCTGTATTATAAAATTACAATTATATTTAAATTACTAACTGCTGAAGCACTATTTAATAAACATTTAAATAATATTCGTTAATAGTTGCTGAAGTATTCTATAAATGCTGCAAATAATAGCCTTTGTTACTTTAAATTGTTTGCGTTGATGAAAGTTCAAAATAACATTTCTGTTTCCATAGGTTGCAGACAATGCATTCCATGTACATTAATGGGGTGTCATTATCTTCAGAATACTGTCATAGCTGCATTTATTGTGAATATCTGACTGCCTTACATGTTTTTGTACTAACTATTTAAGGTTCTTCCTAAACAGGATTCTTCCTTACTTCCTGCTGTGCAAATAAACATAATTAAAGTTTCCAATGTACAGTGCACAGGATAAGTAACTGGTTTTAATGGAGCTGGAGCTTAAGGTATTTCTGAGCAGCATTTTGGTGCTTGCTTATGATTATAAAAGTTGAAGTCCCTTTTACTAGATTCAGGCTTCAAACTTACCTACATCTATGTGGAACATGTATGTGTTTTTTGTTCCATCAGAATTAAAATATACACCTTTAATTACTTTGAGGAAAAAAAAACCAACACCTTTCTTCTGAAGTTTTACATTACAGCATACCCCTTAAGATATGACTGGGAAAAAAAGGCTTTGACTTTTTTCTCTATTTTCCAAGTCCTAGGCCTCAATGGAATGGATGCTTTCAACTCCATTTAATTTCCTAATTACTATTTAGATAATTAAATCACCCTTACTGTTCAGCAGTGGCTCTGACTCAGAATTACACAGCATTTTAGAAACACAGTCTGTACTTTGTTTCAAGAATAAGGAAGATTCTATTCTGTCAGTTCAGGTTTTCTAAAGCAGAGCTCTAAATCGGAAATCTTACTAATACCATATGCAGCTGAGGAAACTTAAGCTCAGTGTCCTGTGCATGGTAACTGTTAAACTTGCCTAATATTCATGTAAGCACAAAGTACTTTTAAGGGGAGGTTGTTATCATAACTTGTACTAGACATTATATGAAATTAACATATGTATGTGTTAACTTTTCACACTGCTTAAATCCCCCATTTGTTTAGAAAAATTTATTGAGTATTTCAATCTTCTCACCATCATGAATTAGAATCAAGTCTGCAACCACAGATATCTTTTTGATTTCTAATTATGTTATGTTTAAATTATTTTCTGTTTTGAGCAACCAGAAGTTGTTAAATACCTAAAAAAAACAGAAAAAAAAAAAAATCACAAAAATCTCCAAGTAGAATAAGAGCAATAACTGTTGTAAATAGAGAAATTAAGAACCTGAAGGAAAGATGAAAGGGAGTCATTAAAGAAGATATTCTTTGTCTCAGGGATCTTAACAGATATGAATTGACAGATACAATTCAATCAGCTGCAGCTCCTACAACCCCCACTCACCTTTCCCATCCCACTGACAAACATAGTTGCTTCTGAGGTAGGTACATATGATCCACTCTACAAATCATCTCCAGCATCAGCTAAGTTTTCATTCTGTCATACAGAAGTTAAACAAAATGGTGGCAGTGTAACATAAGATAGAGGATGAAGGCTGTGGTGGTTCTACTTATTCACAAGCAAATCAGACAGCCTCGCATCCAGGGAGGCAACACTGATCTGGAGGCCATGAAGGAGCACCAAGGGCAGCAAGAGATTTAGCCATTCAATTTTAATCCACTGCTGCATGTCTGTCAGAAGTCTCAATTAGTCTAAAAGCTTTTTTTTTTTGTGGTTACAAGAGACTTAAGTAAAAAATGTGTTTGCTTCTGCATGGTTCTTTTCAAATTATTTATATTCTCCCAAAAATATGGAAATAATTTTGTCTTTCTCTTAGATTAAACAGAGGACTGTAAGAACAGGTGTGTATTTACACATATAAACATTCTATGCATTTTTTTCTCCAGTTCTTTGAGTGTGATATACAAATATTTTCCTAGGATTTCAGTAGCTTATAGTGTGAAAGCAAAATATATATTAGGAAACTGTCTACAATATTTTATATAGAAAATCAAATGATGATATAAACAGATTTCAACTCAACCCAACAAACAGGTTTTGCTTAAGAAGTTGGGTGAATTATATTTTCAAAGCATAAGTTTTCCAGAATGTGATAAAGACCTAGCTTGTGTTTTCCTTTTCTTCTCAAAAGAGTGATGTGTTTAGAATCATAGAATCATAGAATAGATTGGGTTGGAAAAGACCTCCAAGATCATCGAGTCCAACCCCTGATCCAACTCCAATTACTATAACATGGCACTAAGGGCCATGTCCAATCTCTTTTTAAAAACCTCCAGGGATGGTGAATCCACCACCTCTCTTGGGAGGCCGTTCCAATGCCTGANTGTTGCATTAGGTTATCAAGCAGTCACTTAAAATAGCCTCCAGTGTTGTACTGGACATAGAAGCAAGAGCTGCAGGGTGTTCTCTATGTGAGAAAGCCATGAGACACCTTGTTCCATTCCTACCTGCTGGAGTAGGGATGCTTCTGAGGGACTGCAGTACATGGGTGACCCACACCACAGCAAGGCTTCCCCTGAAGGAATGCAACCCACAGGTGACCCATATTGGAGCAGAGGACCAGTAAGAAGTAAGAAGCAGCAGAGGAACATAAGGGAGGAGTAGCAGAAGGAATCCTCTATGCTGACCTCAACCACTTGAATTCTCTCTCATGTTACCAAGGTGAGACTGAGTATAATGTGTGACAAAGACAAAGGGAGTTGAGGCTAGGAAGAGGAGACAAGAGGTATTTTATTGTTTCTTTCAAGTTTCTTGTGGCAAGTTATTTATATGAAAACAGAAATCAGTAACATAAGGCAATGAAACTCAGAGGAAAAAAAAAGTACAGTTCCATATTTCTGGATGTATTATTTTTTTCTCATTAGGATCAAAAGAAAAAATAACAGTTATTATAATAGGATTGAGTTTTTTGTAGTCAAAATGAGTCTGGCACAAACAATATAAAGAAGCTTGTTTCCCAGATTTACAAATTTTCTATGTAGGCTTCTTTCCTATTCTTTGTAGCTGATGACTAGAGTATCTACGGAAGTCAAAAAGAGATTAGTCAAAGTATGGAATCATGGTCAGCAAGTACAAATATTTAACACATATAAAAATAAATATAGGAAAAATAATGCCTAGAGAAAGAACCATGAGTAATCAGCTGAATTTTGAAAAAATTATATGAATAAATAATCCATTTTTAAGCAAAAGTTGGCAACAATTACCCATTGTCAATATTAAAATTAAAATTTCCTATACATAACTAAAGTGAACAAATATTGCACACAATCCATTAACTTCCTGATTTGGTGAAAGGATTAGGAGGTACAGATTTGTGATACTTAAAATGCAAAAAAATAATCACAATCTTTGGAAAGGCTACTTGAAGCATATGTTGAAATACATGAAGTGTACCATTTAAATACATTTATGTGAAGTGTATGATTTAAATAATGTGTTAAATGGCAATGACTGAAAATATGATTTGATTATCTATGATAATTTTGCATATACAGAAGGCATTCTGTAGCAGATGGAAAGGGTTAATGCAGAGGTTGAATGTGGAACAGAATATCAGATAAACTTGCCTGTCAGGAAAAAAATAATTGTTAAATGTTATATAACAGTTTGAAAATAACTCCTGTAAATGAGAAAGTCTACACAGAGCATCACACTCTCTTTGAGGTGGCGTTTTTAATAACATGTGGTAGTTGTCAAAAATACCACAAACAGAAGTGCAAACTATCTGTACTATTCCTCTGTTATTTGCCTAGAACAGCAAATTCAAAAAATTAATTAATTGAATTTTGGAATATTTTCTGGATGTTTCAGTAATGTTCTCAGTTTGCACTTTGGGCAATCATATTTTGACTGAGTTTCAGATGAGATCTGTTGCAAAGACTTTTGAAATCTGTGGAACCTTCCCTTTTACTTCACTGGATTTGAACCAGACCCATATTTGACAGCATTATTTAAGAGGATGATTAAAATTAATTTTCAAATAGTAAGTGGTATAAAAAAAAATAAATTCAAATTATCTAAGAAATATTGCCACCTTTTCAAACAGTGTAATGCTGAGCAACCAATCAACCCCCCCTGAACAGTATAAATAGTAATTCACTATTATGGAAGTACAAGGGAATGCTTCATTTGTAATTACAGATGACACACTAAATATTGTCAGCAATATATGTATCTATACTTGTATATACTACTTTCCTTGTGATCAGTTCAGGTGTAGTTAGAGCAGTTACAACAAAGATAAATGGCAAGAACAGTGTGGATATCCTACAAAAATATGCTCAGTTTTGTCACCCTTTTTATATACTATATAGCATACTTTATATGCTATAAAGTTCAGATTATTGCTCTTTAATGAAGTTTGCTCTGGCCTAGTATTTTAATATAGTAATATTTTAATAAGCAGTTCCTTAGGTAAAAAAAAAAAAATCACTAGATTAGTTAAATAATATAGTGACATTGTACTATAAAATTTCTGTAAAATCTACTTCACTGAATCAAGACTCTCCTGTTATTGGAATATTTTGTCCAGTTCTGGTCCCATCAGTTCAAGGATGGGGAATTGCTTGAAAGAGTCCAGCCCAGAACCACAAAGACAATTAAGGGAGTGGAACACCTCTGTGAGGAAAGGCTGACGGAGCTGAGTCTCTTTACCTTGGAGGAGACTGAGGGGTGACCTCATTAATGTTTATACATATGTAAAAGGTGAATGTCAGGAGGATGCAGCCAAGCTCTTCTCATTGATGTCCAATGATAGGACAAGTGGCAATGTGGGCAAGCTGGAACATAGGAGATTCCATGTAATTGTAAGGAGAAACTTTTTCACAGTGAGAGTGACAGAACACTGGAACAGCCTCGGCTGCCCAGGGAGGTTGTGGAGTCTCCTCTGGAGACTTTCAAAACTCACCTTGATGCCTTCCTATGTGATCTAATCTAGGTGATCCTGCTATGGCAGGGGAGTTGGACTAGATGATCTTTCAAGGTCCCTTCCAGCCCCTAACATTCTGTGATTCTTTTAGAAGATATTGCCATTATAACATAATCATATCAATAAAAATACCATACATATATTTGTATACTGCATATATATGCAGGACAACTTTGTAACAGGAGATTAAGTGAAAAGTAAATTTAATACTTTATCAAAAAACTTATCCAACTACGTAAACTTTACCAAAAAATCTAATCCTAAAAAAAAAACAAACCAGGAAGGGAAATAAAATACTCTATTTGCCATCTGAGTTGGTAATTCAAAAGAAACAAGACCATCACAGGAAGATATTACAAGAGAGAGGAGAGGAGCGGAGAGGAGAGGAGAAGCTGTGCTTTCTAGCCTATAGCCAAATTTTTTTACTGCAAAGCACAAACTACAGGAAAATTGTAAATGTCTGATTTAAGAAATAAAAATGCTGCTATTCAACCAAAATGGCTTAAAAAATAATCACAATCTCTATGACCCGAATAGGAAATTTCCATTTTTTTAATTAATAATTTTAGAAAATGTGACCACAAGGTCATGATGTTGCTTGATCCCATGAAATATTTAAAATTTATTTCATTTGTCTGCTTCCATTTCTTTAATAATTAACTAGAAATCATTTTCTTGACTTCAGTACGTTCCTCTTGTATTAGCAAGTCTTCTCTGTAATGATTCATCATAAAGATGAAATGTAGAACAAGTGTATGTACAGAGCACCCTTACTATTTTGAATCTAGAAGTTTTATAATTGCTTTTGAAAAGCCATGTAACTAAACTGATAAGGATTTTGCCTCATCAAGATTCCTTTACTTAAATGTAGTGCTGCAGTCACAGATCAGACATACTGGCATCATTTTCCTATCTTAATCCTGTGTATATTAATTCCCTGTTTTCTCTTAAACAAGATCACACACACACAAAAAAATAATAAAGTAATCCAAGTAATAAATAATATAAGACAAAAATGGTTAGCTTTGGTCATGAAAATCAACAGGGACAAATTCCAAGTCCTAAATTTATAAAGAATGACCTTCCATGGAGTAATAGACTCTGGGACCTAACAAATAAAACCTGTAACTTAAGTGTCAGTCAAGGACTATGGGTTCTTTTCATTACAGACCCTACTTGAAGTCAAGAGTTTTGAGGACTGCCTTCAAAATTTAGATAATCATAATCTTCACTGAAGTGTTGCATAGCCTGGGAACACACAGAACTTCTAGGACTTTCTTTAAATTCTACAGACAGCAAAATTTCTGCTGCTGTTCATATGTGAGACTAAGTTGTGGTACAGCAAGAGTATCACTGTCCTCCTTACCAGCCTCAAGATTTGCACGAGGCTGATGTTGAATACTCATAATGCAGAATATATGCATAATCAAGGCTGAAACTGCATTTCCACACACATTATTGAGAATAACTGAAATTACAAGGAAAAGTTTTACTATAATACATCAATTTACAGTATGGGCAGAAATGCTGGTTGAAAAAAATCACAAAATCATGAAAGAGTACCTTTTTGAATTTTAAGATACAGACAAAACTCACTGTATGGTTTTCAGCAAAAGTTCAGATTGAGTACATGTATGTGCAGGAAGAAATTAACGACGTCTTACTCTATCAATTGGCTCAGACATCTTACCATTTTACAATGTGCTTCTAATGTCTCATTGCTTTTCAAAAGGTCATACACAGAAGATATGAAAGCACACAATGTACAGACCATTAAAGTATGTCCACAGGACATTTGTAAATACTATGTATAAAAAACAGCTAATAAAGTTGACTGTTTTAAGTTTCTTCAAATGTCAGTTTTAAATAGATTTTTGATTCAAAGGTAAAAATATGGCTGGAAGAAATTTTACATCTTCATATATTAAAAAAATATGCTTGTGAATTCTGCATTTGTAGTTTTAAGATATCATTTGTCACTTCACTGCTTCTAAATGAATGGTGTTTAGGATTTGAATCTGTCAGAAAAATACTGATTATTAATACTGGTCTTTTTTATTATTATTTTATTTATTTATTTTACATACAGTAAAAGTAATGAACAGAATGAAAACCTTTGGTAGAAAATGAAGGTTTATCCTATATCCTTAAAATGATTTTTCTTTCAAGAATGCTTTAGGATAAAATTTATAAAATGTTATTAAGAGAAAAGGATTTTCACTGATAAAGGAGTAAAAAATGAACTTTATTAACATAGTCTGTAGTACTAAAATACAAATACTGAAATAGGAAAGAAAATATTAGTAAACAATAAGGTTCATTGCAGAAATAAGTGTAGCCTTTCTGTATCTGNAGTTAATATCTGAGGCTTATATATTTCTGTATAAAGGAGGTACGGTGTATAACTGTTGCAAAGTTTCTTTTTCTAAAAGCAGACCAGTTTCATTGGAAGATATGCTGTGTGTTATGATCAAGAACAAATATGTGTAAATTTACTCCTTTTATTTAAACAACCAGACAAAACTCTTTTAAAACAGTTTTTTCTTTTTCCAGAGGATGAATAGAACACAAATAAAACAGTGCATCTATGTTACAGGAACCAAGTGCTACCTCAGTAATTTCACAAACACAGGACACTATAATTATTGTACATATTACCAGATAATACAACTAATAAAGAACTAACCAAAACCAAAGAGAAAAACAAACAAAACCCCAAAGCAAACAAACAAAAAACCCACTTTTTTTTTAGCTTCCCTTAACTCTTAGCAGTTTGTCCATGGAAAGTTACTCAGTCTTACAAGCAACGCCACATCTCTTGCTATGTCATTCAATCTTTCTTCACACATTTCCTTTACCTTCGGACATATATTTGGAAACATAATTAGATGTATGAGTTCTCTCACTGACTTGCAAATATTCACATTAATTCAGAACTTTTACTGAAAGCTTTCCTAAGCATCTGCAGCATGGACACATATGTCCCTACAAAAATTAAAGGTACATTTTTGCTTCATCTTCTCCCTGAGTGCTTTGACTTATTGTCTATAAATAGTAGTTTTTACTGAGAGTTCATGCAAGGAATTAATTCCAATGTTTCTGTATAACTTAATTTAGAATTATAAATAATGATTAGCTGATTTACAAAGTTAAATTCAGGTCACTAGAATTGAAGGGTATTAGTAATTGTACTATGAAGTTTTTAGAATACTTTATTTCTTTATGTTAATAAATACAAATTCAGATGAGGGTAAATTTATACGTATCTAACCCAATTTTTCCCTCTTTGACAAACAACAGCTATTTTGAATAATTTTAAACCTAGAAACTAGCCCTCGAGTATTAGACTAAAAATAAAGTCTCTGGAATTTTTATGTTTTACTTTTCTCCCAGCTAAAACCGACATAGCGTGCTGCATGCACACACACACATAGACTGAGCTAACAGATGAACATCCATCATGTCTTTTGCCTAGAGCAGTGGTTTCCAACCTTCAGGCTATGCTGAGCCAAATCAGATCTTCCATTTGGAAAAGCCTGTCAGCAATTATGGGACTCTCCTGTAAATACTTATACACAGGAATTATATTTTTTAATAATTTAGATACAATCCAATCTGAAATCTATTCTACGTTTTTAAGTGGAATCTAACTTTTTTCCTTTTAGATATGCAGCAGTTGAATTTAAGTAAAAACTTATAAAAGGGTTGCTGTTAGCATTAACAAATGATTGATGTCATTATATTCACATTTACAAGCCTGGGACATGGTATAAATGAATGATATCTTGTAACTTGTGTTACGCTGTTCTCATGATTTTAAATATGTTCTCCACTTCCTTTTTCTCAGTGTTTTTGTTTATTTGTTTCCGAGATATTTTCCTTCCCATTTCTGAGAACACTTTTAGTTTCCATTAAACCAAAAAAAGACAGATGTGCTTATTGCCTGAGACCATGGCATTCATCAGCCCTGCGTAAAGGAAGTCAGCAGCACTAGGGCAAGTCAGGCAGTATCTTTCAATTTAAAAATGTTAACTGAGTTTTGAGTTTCATGTTCTTTTCTTGGGCTTTTTTTACATGTAGTCATTACTTAATTTATTACAACTGGTAAGGAGAAGTTAAATGTTGCTTTTTAACTTTGTCTGTTCTTTTTTGGACATGATTATTTCATATATTGCTAATTCTCAAGAGTGGTCCAAGGTCTTCTGAAAAGAAATATACTCGTGAGGACTCCCAAGGAAGATCAAGTGCCTTGCAAAGTAAAAATTAGAGTGGGTACAAGGGATGCATGTTGTTAGTCTCTCAGGTGATTATATAGCACCTGTATGTAGAAACTTGAGTTCATGGTGGGGGTTGGTGAGAGGATTAAGCATTTGTGAGTTTTGCCTTCCCAGCAAATTTTCACAAGTTCTGGACACCAGTTCCTTGTTATTCAATAAAGCTGTTACCTTCTGTGTTTGAAGATAATATTTGCACCCCAGCTGACTAAAAGCCCTTTATTACTCCTATTGATGTCTACAGCATTTTTCTGTGGCTTTAAATGAAAAAATATTAAAATCTTCATTAAAATGTACAGGCAAATTTAAAATTTTTCAACTAATCTGCACTGAAATCCTTTCTTTCCTCATGAATTAGCCACAAAGAAACAATAATTTATATGAATTTTTACCCTTTAGAAATTGTTTGCACACATTTTATATGATCATATTTCATCTTATTGGATGTTTGCAAACTTGTTTGACCATGTCTTTATTTCTACATTGTTCTTTTTACTGTGGCAGTTTATGTTTTATGTACTCTATGAGCATAATTTTATTTAATTTGCTTAGAGTACATAAACCACCACAGTAAAAAAAAAGATTTTACTATAAAGGATTTCTATAAACCTTTCTTAGACTGAACTATGTTTCTTTCATTGCCAAACTATAAAATTATTATTGACAAGTTCATCTATGTTTCTCTCAGGTATGTTGAAATTATACTGAATTTAAAGGATGAAAACTTGAGCTTATAGTTAAAGAAATCAGAATAGTGTCTTACACACTACTAAAGCAAGCCATAAGGATAGACTTTTCTTTTATAAATTAATTTATTCTCCTCAAGAGTCATGATCCTTAAATACCTTGTCAACATCTGCTTATAGTTCTGGAGTATTGTAAGCAGCCGTGTTTCTATATCTGATTTTGAACTGTACACATCTGACATAAAATAAAAATAAGCAGTTGGGAATTAAACTCTACAATGCTCTCAGCTGGTTTACAACTTTATTTTCTAATTCTTTCATATTTTAAAATCCATAAATGTATTAATTCAAAACCCTGATAAAAATAGTCTGTAAAAAATATTAAGTACATAAAAGAATCAGTGAATCACAGAATAGCAGGGGTTGAAAGGGACCTCTGGAGGGCATCTAGTCCAACCTCCCTGCCCAAGCAGGTTCACAAAGAGCAGGTTACACAGGAATGCATCCAAGCAGGTATTGATACTCTAAAGAAGGAGACTCCACAACCTCTCTAGGCAGACTGTGCCTGTGCTCCATCACCCACAAAATAAGGAAGTTTTTCTCTATGTTGAGTGGAACTTCCTATATTCCAGATTGTGCCCATTGGTCCTTATCCTATCACTGGGCACCACTGAAAAAAGACTGGCCCCATCCTCTTGTAACCTACCCTTTAAATATTTATAAATTTTAATTTATAAATTTTTAATTTCTAAGTCACCTCCAGTAATTATTCCACATTGTTGACGAGTGGTTACACAAGGTCGAGGCCTTTCTATTTCTCACACTGCCTCACCAGTAAATAGGCTAGTGGTGGGCAAGAAGCTGGGAGCGGACACAGCTGGGACAGCTGACTCTAACTGATGAAAAGGAATATTCCATATCATATGACATCATTCTCAGCAATAAAAGCTGGGGGAAGAAGAAGGAAGATGGGGAAGTATGTGTGGGGCCATGGTTTCTATATTCCCAGGTAGCCATAATGAACCTCTACCTTTCTGAGGATGGTCAAGTATCTGCCAGCTGATGGAAAGCTGCTAATAAATTCCTTCTTTTGCTTGCTTGCACATGCATCTTGTATTTTCCCTATTAATCTGTCTTTATCTNTATCAAAAGAGTTCACATGGATTCATTTTTTGCTATCTTTGAGTACTAAAAATTGTGTACAATTTGTTTTCATTCTGGAACTGAACTTCTAGATTTGAGACTGTCCTCAAAACAATGCTAATATGTAGTTTGGCATGCTGCTACTATTATAAGAACCTACATATAATTACCAACTTCTACTCATTGTACTCTTATTCTTCATCTTGAATGCCTGTCTGTGGTGGATTTTTCTTCGTGTTTTCCTCCTTGATATTCTATGATAGGATTTCCCTATGCAGCACCTAGTCCAAATATTTTTTTTGGCTGTGATAATGATTGATGATTTGTTCTGAATACCACACACAAGGTAAAATACTGATTAAAAGATGTGTATAATTTCCTTTCTCCCACCCTGAACTTTTTTTTAAGGCTGTTCTATAGAACTGAACTGATCTGAACTACATATTTGATTTCCTAGAGCTAATAGGAAGAGGAAAGAAAAAAAACAAATAAAAATAACTCATATAGTTAGGAAACTATGTCAGTAACTGATTTTTNATAGGCTAGTGGTGGGCAAGAAGCTGGGAGCGGACACAGCTGGGACAGCTGACTCTAACTGATGAAAAGGAATATTCCATATCATATGACATCATTCTCAGCAATAAAAGCTGGGGGAAGAAGAAGGAAGATGGGGAACCTCTACCTTTCTGAGGATGGTCAAGTATCTGCCAGCTGATGGAAAGCTGCTAATAAATTCCTTCTTTTGCTTGCTTGCACATGCATCTTGTATTTTCCCTATTAATCTGTCTTTATCTCAACCCACAAGTTTTCTCACTTTTATGCCTCTGATTCTCTCACCCATCCCACTGAGTGTGAATGTGTGAGCCACTATGTGGAGCTTAGTTGCAAGCTGGGTTAAACCACAGCAGTATTGTACAAAGAACTGAGCTTTGGTTCAAATCTTCAAGGATCATCCCTGACAATGAATCTGTACCTCCTCTGGAGAAAAAGCTCATCCATCTTTTCTTTTCTTTTTCTTTTCTTTTTTCTTTTTCTTTTTCTTTTTCTTTTTCTTTTTCTTTTTCTTTTTCTTTTTCTTTTTTCTTTTTCTTTTTTTCTTTTCTTTTCTTTTCTTTTCTTTTCTTTTCTTTTCTTTTCTTTTCTTTTCTTTTCTTTTCTTTTCTTTTCTTTTCTTTTCTTTTCTTTTTTTCCTCTCTCTCTCTTTCTCTCTCTCTCTCTCTCTCTCTCTTCCTCTCTTTCTTATCAAAAGAGTTCACATGGATTCATTTTTTGCTATCTTTGAGTACTAAAAATTGTGTACAATTTGTTTTCATTCTGGAACTGAACTTCTAGATTTGAGACTGTCCTCAAAACAATGCTAATATGTAGTTTGGCATGCTGCTACTATTATAAGAACCTACATATAATTACCAACTTCTACTCATTGTACTCTTATTCTTCATCTTGAATGCCTGTCTGTGGTGGATTTTTCTTCGTGTTTTCCTCCTTGATATTCTATGATAGGATTTCCCTATGCAGCACCTAGTCCAAATATTTTTTTTGGCTGTGATAATGATTGATGATTTGTTCTGAATACCACACACAAGGTAAAATACTGATTAAAAGATGTGTATAATTTCCTTTCTCCCACCCTGAACTTTTTTTTAAGGCTGTTCTATAGAACTGAACTGATCTGAACTACATATTTGATTTCCTAGAGCTAATAGGAAGAGGAAAGAAAAAAAAACAAATAAAAATAACTCATATAGTTAGGAAACTATGTCAGTAACTGATTTTTTTTAAAAAAAAAAGTGTTACGATCATTTACACCTGGTTATAACCCAGTTATTCAGCCCATGTTGGAAACAGAGATATGCTACTAATGTATATGGTTCTGTATTTTATAGAGGCAAAATACTACTTAGCATTTAATCTTTAGTGGTATCTTGCCTTTGTGGTTTGGTTTCTACATGAAGAAGCTCAACAAACATGTACAAACTAAACTTTTACCTTTTACCTAAAGCAAATATCTTTTGGCTCCTACAAACTCAGAATGGAAAAAGGCAAGTAACGCATAATCAGGTGAATTTCTGCCCTGTGGAAGGTGACAGATCAAAACTCTGCTGAGCTCTGAACTAAACCACAACTGCTGTGAGGGCAAATATTTCTTGTTTCTGATGGATTTGTAATCCATCTGCAAATGGGTGCCAGGAGCTCTCTTGTTGGAGAAATATGAAGTACCACGTTGCTACTCAGCCAACTTCTCCATAGAGTATGTAAGAATAGGTGATCACCTGTGTTTTAATAGTGTGTCCAACAGTAATTCAAACTGAGTTCCTATACTCATTATGAGTGCAGTTATTTCTCTCCAAAAAAGTATTACTGTGATATTGTTCAAAGTAGAAAAAAGTGACTATGTACATGACCCTCATATATTATCCACTATCAACATACATTTGAAGATAGAAATTACAGATACTTAGAGAATATATAGTTAGTCTTTAAAGCGGATTGTATAGCCTTTCTGTTTAGTAGCTAGGTTGT
This sequence comes from Chloroceryle aenea, assembly GCA_013399075.1. Lineage (NCBI taxonomy): Eukaryota > Metazoa > Chordata > Aves > Coraciiformes > Cerylidae > Chloroceryle > Chloroceryle aenea. The sequence continues at coordinate 155,125 of VWZY01010004.1, forward strand.
ATATGGTCAGGTCACAATTGCAGTAATCCTAAAGTAACATTAATTTAAGAAATTTCTCATATTGTGGCACTTAATGATGATGACTACTCATCTCCTTGGAAGTGCAGGGTAGGATTTCCAGGTTCACAAGGGCTGCAGAGATTATCTCAGACATAATAGCAGCCACTTGTCTATTAAAGTCTGTAATCTCAAATAGAACCTCTTTTTACTTTTTGTTTCTGAGCTATTTGTCTATTTCTCCAGATTAATCTTTTCAGAACATTCTAAAAGAATTTCCAGACAGGAAGTCTACAGTTTCATTTTAGGGCAGAAAAACTGCCCATTTAAAACCTTTTATTTTAGTTGGTCTGCTGGACTTTTGTTCACTTCTTCAGGCAAGTGCGTTTTTCTGTCTTCAGGCTTCCCCAGAATCACACTGAGGAGCTGTATGCATGTTCAAAGAAATGGCTGCAATGATCCAGCTTCAAGATTGATTCTGAATCTACACAGCATATATAGATCTATAAATCATCTTACATTTCTGTTTTAATAACAAGAATACTTCTGTCTCTTTCACTCAATTTTCTAGCTTTCAAACTTTGAGGTTTATTTTCTTTCTTCTAATGTGTAGTGCATTCAAATGTAATTTTCTTTTCCTGCTTCCCCATTTTCAGTTTTGCTCTGGTTCTACAGGGTTTTGTTTTTCTTTCCAATATTGTGTTTTATTTTTCACAAAACTACAAAAAATACAATGTTAGAAGTCTCTTTTTTAAGGTATATTCCATGCTAACAACCAAACAAAACAAAAATAAAGCTATATTTTGCAGATCATTTCCTATGCCTACACTGTCTGCACATACAGAACAAATATAGAACATTACTAGTAAACAAATGGTGAACAGTATAACACAATGAATCTTACCAAGTACTGACATTTACTAATGTACTACCCTTCCTACTATTTTGAGCTTTTTGATTTAATAAGAACATATGGACACCTGAACACTCAGATTTTGAATAGCGGGTATTAGAAACATAAGACTAAAATAAGAACACCAAATTTCATGGTGACTGTCTAAAATTGGAACACTGTTGTTTCTATATTTAACAATCACAAAAATGTAGAGTATTTCCAGGATGAAGCTTCATTTGGAATCTGATGCAGACAGAAATTCAAGGAACGAGGAGTGAATATCAGGTATAAATAGTAGCTTCAGTAGAACAGAAAGTCTCACTACAAAATAACAAACAAAACTGGACAGCATGCTAACAGATAAAATAAGGAAAGAAAATTGTACAAAAAGAAGGCTAAAACTGTCTTTGCCTTAAAAGATATTTTCTTTAAAACAACAGAGTGAATCTAAAAGCATTGATATTTCTGATATATGCTGGAATTTTTTACCATACAAGGAAATAATATATATTTTGTTTCAAAGCACTGGTTTTATTATATTAGGTTGTTTTTGTTTTTTTTTTTTTTATTTTACTTCTTAAGATGTTTTCAGCGTCATCTCTGATACACTTGCTTTAGTAGTCTTATCTTGAAGGGGGGCCAGCAGGAAGTCAGGTATTTATACCATTTGATGTCATTTATACCATTTGCAATCTATGGGCCTTCAATGTCCTATCATCAATTGGTATGTCTTCTTTTATATATGGTAGCTTGTTTGAAAAGACAGACTTCCTGAGTTCTTCAAACTTTGTGGAGTTCTACTAAAAATGCGTAGCCTAGGAATACTGCTAAGCAGTCACCCTAAGGGACAGGCCCTTCTGGTTGATTATGGAGCTTCTCAGATTCACCCATGAGCTCCAGAAGGAATTTCATGTTCCCATGTTTGTCCTGAGAACTGTGGCTACATTAAAATGACTATTTTCAGGGAAAAGCTCTTTCTTGTAGATTTGAAAGGGACATAGATGATCTCTGTAGCAGATTATCATAAGGGACTAAAGGGACAGAAGCACACACATTTATTTGAAATGCATTTCTAATTTATTTCCTTTTCTTTTTAAAGAACAAAACAAATTAGCTTTGCTTTCTGCCTTTCTTACATTTTTGAGCTCTTTATTTTTCTCTAAGAAAATAAGCACATACATCTGGAAAACAATTCTCTTTTCTCTCTATGTCCCATTCATTTGGCTGGCAGAACAAGGAAAACTTAATTTAGTTAGAATATCTTGTAATGAAACCAAAAGAAATCAGCCAAGGTCAACTTTTGAAAGGCAAGTAAACAAAAAAGCAAAAATATGTAGCAAGACTGTGATCTTAATAGTATAATTTAAAGAGCTTTTATTCTGTGAATTTCAGTGTTCCCTTAAAATCGTAGTGCTTAAACAAGATCTTATACTTGTCAAATTACCTATCCAGTGTTCATATATTACCTGTTATTATAAGCTGTATATATATATATATATACCTGTTATTATAAGCTGTCTGCTTGCTTATACGTACTGAAAACTGCTCATTAAATATATGCTGGTTTTTGAGAAGCATTCTTAGGGTAAACCAATGTTACCCAGGTAACTAAGAAAGAAGGTACCAGCACAGAGGTGCTGAGAGACAAACACTTAGCCCATCCTTCTTTAAAAAATATAAATAAATCATGCAAATGGAAATATGGAAGACTGACTGTAATGGTTTAGGGTCAGATGGCCCCTTAGACCAGTAACAGATGCTCTCTGTTAACCCCCCTCCCTCCCCAAAGGGGAAGAGAAAAGGAATAAGGGAGAGAGTCTTAGCAATTAGAAAAGGAAATTGGAACAGCTTTAATGAAAATAAACATAATACAAATGGAATATATACAAATGTATACAAAACCAGTATCGAAACCAATCCCCCCGACGGTAGTTACATCACCATGACCACTGACGCTGTGGAGCANTACTGTCTTGTGGAAAAGAAGTAATGATGCACTCTGAATGCTATAAAACTTCTGCTAATAAATCAATTGCAAGGCAAAATATTTAAATACTTAAAAAATGTAATGGAGAGACAGAGAAGAAACATGAAAAGACAGAATACAATATACCGTATTGTTGAGGTTTATTGTTTTGTTTGCAAATATACATAGCGAATGTAAATATCACTTATTTTACATCTAAATAATATTTTTAAGACATAAATCCACAAACAGTGGTGACAGAAATTAATTTAAAATTTAAATTTTAAAACTGTACATTAAATTGACCATGTGGTCCTTTAAAGATAAATGTATTAACTGTGTGAATTTACTTCAAACTAGTGTGTAATCTAATTTCTATAAGAAAGTGCCATGCAAATGTGGGACAAGGAAGACTTGTCTAAGCTGCTTTATTTTTAAGGATGAAAAATGTTCATGTAAGGAGGTTGGAAAATTTTTGCAGTTTACTAAAAAACATTTTGAGTTTACTAAACACACCTAATGTTGTCTTCAAGAACATTAGTTGTGATACTCTACCAGATTTCTCCTGTTTATTACACTGGAAATATAACTTTTCATGTCGTATCCCCTTTATCTGTAATTTTTTCTGTTTCTATTTAGCTGAAATTGTGAATGGCTTACTATTACTTCTATTATACTTATTCTTTACCTTCTTTCCAATATTTCCCTACATTGGAACAAATTTTTAAATTTTTTTTATTTTTTAATAATATCAGCAGAGATCCAGAACTAACTTTAGCAGAAGTGCAGTATAACCCACAACTAACAGATCTGTACTGCATAATTTTACATTAATATGATAGGAGTTTCTTCTTCCCCTCTACTCTTCACTGGTGAGACCTCATCTGGAGTATTGTGTCCAGTTCTGGGCTTCCCAGTTCAAAAGAGACAGGGATCTGCTCGAGAGAGTCCAACAGAGGGCTAGAAGGATGATTAAGGGACTGGAACACATGCCTTATGAGGAAAGGCTGAGACACCTGGGGCTCTTTAGTCTGGAGAAGACTGAGAGGGGATTTGATAAATGTTTATAAATATATGAGGGCTGAGTGTCAAGAAGAAAGGGACAGCCTCTTCTCGTTCGTGCCCTGTAATAAAACAAGGGGGAATGGATATAAGCTGGAGCACAAGAGGTTCCACCTTAATATGAGGAGGAACTTCTTTACTGTAAGGGACACAGAGCACTGGAACGGGCTCCCCAGAGAGGTTGTGGAGTCTCCTTCTCTGGAGATTTTAAAAACCCACCTGGATGCACTCCTTTGTGACCTGTGCTAGATTGTATGATCCTGCTCTGGCAGGGGGGTTGGACTTGCAGATCTCCAAGATCCCTTCCAACCCCTAAATCCTGTGGTACCTGGGATATCCTGTGAGTTCCAAGGGCACGCTTACCCTTACCACCTGGAAGATCACTTATTCAAGGTTAGGGCTCAAATTTCTACTCTTTACGATGAATATTTTCTCTGATAATGGGTGTGTCATGGGGGAATTTAAAGATATTGCTCATATTTTCCATTACTGACCAACATAAAATTTCATTATAAAGTGCAATAGGTATAGTGAGATGTAAAATTTAGTTATTAGATGGGATGAGCAAAACAGGTGCATACCAACTTTTATTCTAAGGTTTTTATGCTGAGATTTCTGTTCTGTGATTTCTATTCTACAACACTCACACACTTCAGACTCACACTAGTCTAAATTCCTGCCCTGGAGCACTTGACATGTATGGTTCCATGCTGGTGGCTTAGTCTCTACACGATGCAATTCCAATTCTATGCTGCATCAGAAAACGATGTGTAGGGTGCATCCCACAAGCTTCTATTTTTCCACTGTTTATTGTTTTCTAACTTAGATGATTGGGATAGTTGGCCTTGTTTGCCACATCTCCCCAGGACAGTTTATTTTACTTTCCCCATAGTAATAGCCAATTAGTCATTGCTGAGCGGATCATTAAAAGTTTCTGCTCTTCACCTCAAATGTGCTACAAGGATTTAAAAAAGAGATTAACCATTTGTCTGAGCTTTGTTTGTTTCCTCTTAATACCTAAACCATCAGAATGGGGCAGATGTAGTCCAGAGCTCTGGAATAAGACATCACTATAACATTTTTCTCTGATTTGTTTTCCCAGAACACAGTGGAATGTAACTGGTAATCTCTTATGATTTAGAGCTGTGCAGATGTAGGCAAGGTCTCACTGATCTGAATGGTGCTTTTAAGTAGGGTTCAGTGTTCACTATGTCTACTTTTATCCATTATTTTTCTCAATGACCCTCAGAAGCTTTGGAAATCCAATGACAGACAAAACTCTCTTGGAAACTCTACAGGTATGTTACAGTTCTGTATGCTGCTTCCAAATTAAACAAGCTCAGATTTATCAACATCAGTGTAGCAAATCCAGAGAGTGTTTAAGGTAGATTGGAAAAGAAAGACTTAAAGAACAAGTTTATCTTTTCTACTGAACAGAACAGTCTTTATCTAGACTCTTCATGATGGAGATCTTTGGTTTAGGTTGCATTCACGCTGAATTCGAAGATCTCTTTCCTTTTACTGACTTTCATTTTAAGTCAGTTTCTAAGTCTGGGGCTTCCAATGTCTCTCTGAAATACAATTATTCACATGTTGAAAATTGCTATCTTTCATTCTGAACTAGATCGCATACCTGAAAAATATTTCTTGTTTGTATTTGTAAATCAGAGAAGGGATTTGTGTTTCTGTAGAGAGAGAGATACCTTTTATCTAGCAAGAAATTTTGAAGATGTTACCTGTTGTTCGTATTGAACAGCTAAAGATCAATTTTTTTGGAAACGCAGGCAGCAAAGCAGACAGAAGAAACATTTCCTGAATTGTGGTAGTGCAGAATAGATGAAATAGTGGAAACAACTTCAGCAAATCCTAAAATAAGGATGTTGGATAGAGTAATTTCTGTTATGTCTGGATGGATATCAGATGACTAGTCTAGATAGTGTATCTAAACTCAGACTATTCAAGTTGTATTAAATTCAAATCAGAGAAATACTTAGAAATTTCTTTGGTTTTGCCTAGATTCTGGTAGTGTGTTTTGTGATACTGAAAAACTTCTTTTAGAAAGTAATAGGCCCAGAATGACAAATGGAAAGAGATGCCCCCCACAAATGTAAGATATTATGCATCCCATGAAAAAAGCTTTTTAGAAAATTCTATGAAGCAATAATGCAGGAGGTTCTATGTGGACCACTACCTTCATTGAATAGTTTGATAGCAGAAGTTCCTTATTTTTGTGCTTAGTCTTCACAAAACCAACTCATCAATCTAGCAACTCTATTTCAGCTTGTAGATATGGAGTTGGACAACTTAAAGCAGAGGAATGAGGGGAGGTAAGGAACATAACATTGAGGTGAGGTTAATTAAGAGACTGACAGAACAGGAAAACATAAGGTTGGAGTCCTTTTAGGAAGCAGGAAAAAATATGAGGAAATCAAGGATGTTGAAGGGCATATCTCAGATAAAACAGACACAGATAAGTGAGCAGGAATTAATACTACTTTTTTCTCATTCAAGTAAAGATCAGGATTCTCATTTTCATATCCTCAGTAGGTGTAAGGCTGCAGAGGTTCAAAGTGCACACTTCTCTGAATGCAGCAGTTAAGCAACATTGTTAAAAAATACAGAAGTTCAGTAAATGGCATGCATGTCACTGAAGAAGAGGAACGAGAATGTTCAATTTAAACATATCACTTAGAGTGTCTCCCATTAGGCCTAGTTTTAGACAGAGGGAGAGGACAAGTTAAATACCAATTGTTTTACAAGTTATGAATAGATAAGGCTAAGGAGGTAGGATGAATCCTGTGTTATGGCAACACTGCATGCCTAGAATAGGCATGAGAATGAAAAAGATTCATATGTATTTTTGGACTTGTGAGAATGGGCATGCTAGGACTCACTTTAACATTTCTTTAAACTTTACCAAGACCCAAAAAGAGCTACAATTAAGTCAGGTACCAGAAGATAAAATGATTTAAGGTTTAGTTCATTTTAACAATTGTCTCTAGTTTATGTGAAAGATAGGATTAGGTTGAAATAATAACGAGGTGTGGCGAAATCTATTTACATTCTTTTCAGTCATGTAGTTTTACTGGGTTTTAAACTGAAGCTAAATAGTTGTATGTAGGCTGGATTCTGATTAGAGCTAGGGGTAGATTTTATATGTTAGGACAATAGGGGATGAATAGTGAAGTTTTCCAGTAGAGCTTTTATGAATTCCTTAACAAAACTTACTTTATAACTTCTGAAATTCTTTACAGTTCAAGATACATGGAAGTTATCAAAGTAACAGCAGCAGTGTCCACAGAATTTGCATGGGCATATGTGAGAATAGTGATAGTGTATTTCAATAGCTAACTATACTTAGGAAGCTTTTTGTGTCAAAGTAATGAAAGAAAACATCTGAATGCAGTGAAGACCCAAGCAATCCTTTTACAGACCTTATTTTATGTTAGGGGTTAAAACAACCTAAAGCTGGAAATTACTAAGAAGTGAAGTTTCTCGGGTAAAGTGTTTCAGCCTCTTGGCTATTTTACAAAAGACGGGAAACTCTATAAATGTAATTATTAGGTAAAAGATAGAATTAGACTTCAGGGTCAAATCCTCAGTGTATGTGTTTCTTAGGATTTTATACAGGTGACCTGAGTTTTTTGTAATGCCCTTGTATTTTCTTCTCTCCTCAGGGATCACATTATAGGTGTGACTTTGCTACTTTTTTCTAACGGTCTTATGTTTTACATAGGGGTACTGAGAAATATTTAATAGTGTCTGGTGGAAGAGAAAGCATTCATTTCTAGAGCATTCTGAATTAACAATCTGCTGCATGATTGTCTAAAAATTGAGGAAAAATAACTCAGTGATGTCTAGTCACTTTGTCCTTGTTCAGTATTTTTTGATTTCTAAAACCTCCCATCTACTTTATGTTCAATATGTAAGTATATTTGTATCTAGGCTATAAAAATTTAAGAGCAACTACATGGTAAATTCTATTATAGGTCTAGCTGCTACATTTTTATTTATGTTCTTACTGATTATCAGTCTATTGTGATCCAGTTTCATAGTGTCTTTCATTTTTTTCTTTTATCTCATATCGTAGTGTTATCAATAAACTCCTCTCTCTACAAAAAGCACACAGGATACTCTTCAGTAAGATTTCTTTTTCACTGAAGTTCCTTTTTTCTTCATGGTTTTCCTTTGGTCATACTGGTTAAAGAAAACAGCAATGAGAAGATGCATATTCATCCCTGCTTTACTAAACGCAGAGGCAATTGTTTGCCATTGTTTTAGTCAGAGAGATAGAACAAGGACAGACATTGCTTGCTTCAGGGCACATTTCTATTAGAAACACAGCTCATCAGAAAGCATAACATATTCAGCCGTGCTAGCACAAAGATGTCCTCATGCAGGAAGCAGAAGATATATGTATAGTTAGATAAAGGTGGACACAGGATAGGATAGATGGATGAAAACAAATGCTGACTGTTCAGAGTAAATAAAATAACTAATGATTCATTTTCCAGAAGAAAATAAACTCAAGAAAAGAACTGTTTCAGAGATGATTCTCCAGTCTCTGTGGAGCTTGTCATTCAGACCGCAGAGCTAGAAATTCCTTTTGTCTTTCAGGCAAGCTCTTTTTTATAGTGCATGTCTAGATGTCCTAACTGAAGGAACTGAAGTTGCATATCTAGATTTAAAGGAGGAGGAACACATGATGACCACAAGAGAATATCCTGAATTAGGTGACTACTGCTTTTCTTAACTTCTAATTTCATTCTACATCCCAAATTTAAATTACTGATAAATGTTTAGACAAAATGTCTGGCAGACTATAATGTTAACTTTATAATTTTAATATAAATTTAAGTAAATATATTACTGAAATAATAAGAATTAAATTAACTATTTAAATGTTTTAAAATTAATACATATTGATCTCATACAATAATGCCTATACAATAATACATTATTATGACATTTCTTTAAAATGAATAAGTAATCACATGTTTCAGCTTCTCAAGTGAAAGAGAGATAGAAAGAACATTTACTGGGATTATGTATTTCTAAAAGGTTTAGCTCTATAATTCTAAAACATTTCTTTAGAAATCTAAAGCAGCAATATTTACATCATCTTTATTTTTTAATATATATTTTCTTCTCCCTCCTATTTATTTTAACAAGAGAACTTACTACCGCAGAGTCTAAAAGAATGGCTAGGACCTGGTCAGTCACAGGCACAGTGTACACACAAAACGTCTGTATAATAAAAGTGTGAAGGCGAAAATGCATAAACCAGAACAAAACAAACAAAAAACTACAGGAAAGAAGTGAGATATTTTTTCTATATTAACAGAAATTTCATTTTTAAAGATTACAATAGAATAATCAGTCCAATTTAATTTTTAACATGTCATCATTTTTGTCAGTTAATAGAAATAAAGCCCTGCAAACCTAAAATAGTGTTAAGCAAAAAAGTTGTCATGATTTAGTAACAGCTAAGCATTTGGCTTTATACACCATTTTACACACACTCCTTTTTTATACATACTATCTTTAAGAACTATCATGAGTCAAGTTCTTCCTTTGGATAAATCAGATTTGACATCATCAGTATTATACAGGTTAGACATCTGGTAAATGACAGAGTTTGGTATTTGAATATTAATCCAAGGCTCAAGTTCTCTCAGTTACAAAATGCCTTACCCAAATGAACTTGTGAACCTCTCTCTTTCAGAATTGTCACCTGTAACTAAAGTTCTTCTGACATCTTAGTATTATGTTGACAAAACAAATACTTACAGAAATATTTTCCATTTTCTTGTTTGTTCCTACTCTTTCAATGCTCACATCTTCCTCACAGATTTTATCAAACTGTCTCCCTTATATCTTTTCCCAGAAGAGCTCTAATCATCTCCAGTTGTTGTCTGTATTCATTCTTATTTCCAGATTTCTGATTTTCCCCTCTAAATCTTCTCATTTTTATTCTTTCCTGAGAAAAAAAAAAAACTTATTAGAGCACTTTCCCTTCAAATTTAGAGCATATGTGTCTTACCATTTTTTTTTTCATGAGCAATTTCACTGTTTCCCAAATAACATTGCCTTCAAGCTAGTGGTCCCTTCTGTCCATAAATTCAATGCCTGGACTAACACACTAACCTAGTTCTCAGCTGTTTGAGGCTGAAAGCCCCGGGGGGGGTGTGTGTGTGTGTTTATATTTTAAGGGAATAGATCAAACTCAAGATTCGTGGGTTTTTTGATCTGTTTTTTCAAATAAAATAGTTTGAATTTTGTTGATCATTTTATCTGCTTCAGAGTTTTCCCATTTCTTACTCACAGCATGGTAAGGAAGTACAGAAAAACAGAGGTGTGTCTTCTGAAAGAGCCTCCAAATTGCAAAAGTAGCAGTCTTCTGGCTTATGGAGAAAGAGAGAGAAACATAACTATGCTGGACTTCTGAGACTACTTCTTCCTGCTCCACTCTTTTCTGTTTAGTTCTTCTGCAACTAACTTAAATCCTGAAAATGTAGGTAAGAGGAGTATAAGGTTCTTTTCAAAATGTTTTGCTTTTTTTTTGGCTCATGTAAATCATTTAAGGATAAAGACATCTTGACACAATTGTATGTAAATAATTTGTATTTGTTCAGTCAAATTAGAAGTATTATAGCTACTACTCTTAGATGTAAAACAAGATCTTGGGATGTGTCCTGGTCTGTTAGAGAACAGAATTAATTCTGTTCAGTGATTTTATTTTTCAGTTCAGTTCTTCTAACTAACTGTACTTTCTGAAGTCAGCAGCCTGTTTTCACAGGCAGTGTCTGCTGCTGGCAGTGATAACACCCCATGTTTAGAGGTACTAACAAGGGTTGGTGTGCAGACCGAGGCCACTGCTGGATTTTGTGTACCACATTGGTGTGTGCAGGAAAGCGAAAGGCTGCTCCTGCAGGGAGGAGCAGACAGGGCTGGTGACCCCAAACTGAACAACAAGGTATTCCATCCCATATACGTCGTATTCGGATATAAAGCAGAGGGATCTGGAGGGTCAGCTCTCACTGAGGGCTCCCAGGCTCTTCTCCCCTCTTGGACTGCTTTGACAGCTTTTCTGGGCTTGGCTCAGGTCCTCTTTCGGCTCCTTTCTCTGAGCACACAAGGAGGACTCTGCATGTTCTGCCTTCGATCCCAGTCATTGTGTTCCTGAATCCAGTACCAGAACCCAGCTCCTGAACACAGCTCCAGTCTGGGACTCCCCCAGTGCCTGCTCCACAGCGTCAGTGGTCATGGTGATGTAACTACCGTCGGGGGGATTGGTTTCGATACTGGTTTTGTATACATTTGTATATATTCCATTTGTATTATGTTTATTTTCATTAAAGTTGTTCCAATTTCCTTTTCTAATTGCTAAGACTCTCTCCCTTATTCCTTTTCTCTTCCCCTTTGGGGAGGGAGGGGGGTTAACAGAGAGCATCTGTTACTGGTCTAAGGGGCCATCCTGACCCTAAACCATGACAGGATGTCATGACATCAAACATAGGATCAGATTTACACTCCAAAGCATAAAGCTAGGATGGGGTGGGGAGCTGATCACAGAGGTACATCTGCAGATGGAGACATTCTTCAGAACCAAGGCTCTAGTATGAGTGCACTCATGAATTTTAGGTGTCAAATGCTTGTACTCAAATTGTGCATTAGTAAATGCATATTAAGGCTTAGACAAGGTGAACCTTGCAACAAAATCTAAATAATTTTTGGCTTCCTTTATATATCTTGGATATATTTCTGATTGCATACACATCCCTTTGATACAGTTGATACAACCTTCATAAATCTTTATCAACTAATTAGAATATTATCATACTTGAACATAATAATGCAATATTTGACATACTGATCTTAACCTCACAGAATAAATTTGCTTTATATATGAGAATATTGGACAAGAAAAGAGGATTTTAATAACCTGTGCAACTACTACTAATCTCTTTTCATTCTAATTACTATAGAATCGTTTTTTTGAAATGGGTACTTTTTCCCCTTTCCAGTACATTTTTTATTTCTACAATGAAATTGGAAATCTAGTTAGATACTGATTAAAGTTGAGATTTACATAGAAATGCGTCAGGCTAAAATATTGTCATTTCAGATTAAGTTTACAAAGTACAACACCAAATTCCTGTAAAGTTACTTTTTATCTGATCATGAGGACAGAAAGTAAAGAACATGGAAAATACCAGATAGTTCTATGTAAAAAGAGAGTAACTTTATTATGTATACACTGTTACTAACATGGCACTGCTAAGATGAAATAATCAGATAACAGGGAGTTAAATTAGATATTTATTTCATTCATTTACAATAGTGTAAGAATAATTAAAAAGTACTGATCTCTAATAGGTACACAAATGATCTGCAACTCTTGTAGCCAATCTTTTGGGATTTCACTTTAATATAGGCTTACATTATTTTTTACTATCTTAAAAGAAAAAAACAGTATTTTTTTCTTTTCTTAGTACAACTTAAATTATAGTTCTTGTGATGGACTAATCTTGGCAGGCTGTTTTTACCCATCCAGCTGCTCTCCCATTCCCTTCCTCAGTAGGGTGAAGGAAGAAAATGAAATCTTGTGGGTCAAAAGAAGGACAGGGAGATCACTTACCAATTACTCTTACAGTCAAAATAAACTCAACTTGGGGAAAAAAATAATTTGATTTATTCCCACATGAAATAGAGTAGGATGGTGAGAAACAAAGAAAAAAAAAACAAACCTCCCCACCACATCCCATTTTCCAAGGCTCAACTTCACTCCTTCATTCTCAGCTCCTCCTCCAACAATCCAGCTGACTCAGGGGAGAAGGGGAATGGGGTTCATGGTAAGTCCTGCTGATTCATTCTTTGGTGTTCTCTGGTGTTTTAAATATGTTTTCCCAGACGTGCCACCCGCTTGGCTGAGGGGCTCAGCACTGCTTTGTAGTGGGTCTGTTGGAGCTGGTTGGAATCATTTGGAACAGTAGGGGCAGCTCCAGTCCCTCTTCACAGAGGCCACCACTGCAGACCCCCACCCAGCACCTCACCACCTGCACACAGTAGAGTTCAACACATCAAACAGTGCACACATTAACATTATCTGGGTTTTCTTTTCCCAAAAATTGAGCACTTTTATTTCTCTTCAGGAAATTATGCTGCTGCTGCTCTCCTTTAAAAGAAAGAGAAAAGGAACCTACAGATTTTTTTTTATGACAGCCAAGCTTCCTTATTAAATAAGTTACTAAGCAAACAAAAAGGATGACTAGGCAAGCAAAAATTCAAAGTGCTTTCTTACTTAAACGTTTAACTATCCAATCAGTCAAGGCTCAGCCTTCCTATTTGATATATGTTTTAATAAGAAAGATCTTGTAGTCAGGTCAAAGCATATACCACACATTAACCATCAGCTCATAATTAATTTTCATGACAGCACAGTTGAGCTCCTGATTTAGAAAGAGATGTTTATTTGCCTAGAGTCTGATTAAATCACTATGAAACATTTTATACAGATAAGCAGCAGCTCTTCAGAAGTGTTTTGCAAATCTACTTCAAACTTAAGTAAAAACTGAAAATGAAATACAGCAGGATATATTTCCTCTAGGATCAGGTAAGTTATTTCATATTATTTTATGTTAGTAGTAGTCCATACTGTAAGAAATATCTAAGGAGAAAAATGTATGTAGTAAACTTTTGACTTTACACAGGCATTTCCTAACATGAACTACTGATTCCTTAACTTTCACAGTGTCTAACTTTATTTTTACAGAATTATATTATTACATGATAGGATATAACTGTATAGTGTAACATATTGTACAAAGTACAGTGGCATATGCAATCCTGCAGTGCTGTGAGAAAAGCTGATAATAACATCACAAAAGCTTCTTTTCTTTCAGTTTTGGCAATTACAATTTTATGATGTCACAGCTAGCCAAAGGGTAGAAAGAACAGAGCTTTCAGAGAGATATTCAAAAGCTGCATACTTCTAGTCCAACATGTGGCTTGTGATTTGAGTAATCTGTTCTTAAGTTTCAATTATAATTATACTGGATGAGCACAATATCAATCCGAAGATGGACAGATGGGTTTTAGCTGGCCTGCTTCTAGGGAATAAAGTGGGATAATTGCTAGTGCTATCAAATATTGACCTGACTGAGAAATGCTTTGTTGATTTTGTTTAACATCTGACAACAGAATCTACAAAAAATGATAAACTACATTACTTCTTACTGTTAGTTTAAGGTGTAAAGAACTATATATTATATAACCACAATGTTAAAGAACAGCAAGTACAATAACAATTCTCTAGATACAGCAATTTATCAAATTTCAGGGACACTGATGGACTCAGTATAGTCTTAATATCTTTGAATTATCTCCCTGCATCCCTGCTGTTAACACTGATGATCTTCCACAAAGAGTACCTTTCTCAATAATCAGACATGTAGTGCAGCTGATGTACAAATTTAGGGTTTTTTTAAGAGAGATAGCCTTTATAGGATTTTATTTTTCATCAGTGTGTACCAAAATGAAGTTAGTTAGTCTGTAGAAGAGTAAACAAGCACTGTCCCCTAAATAACGATTATATCAAAAAAAGAAAATAAATCCATACCTTGAGTTTTCTGCTGAGTCCCATATAATGGAAATATGTTACAATTTCCAGGCTAAAGAATAAGGAAATGTGAAACTAAGGTTAAATCCATGTATAACTGTAATGTGATGTTTGGTTACAAGATTCTATTCTTTCTTGTTTGCTTATCATCAAACCAGTTATCTTGGTCTCATTGGTATGCAACTACATTATTTACTGGATTAAAATAGTAAACATATTTCTGAAACAAGAATTGTTATTTAAATCTTGTCTTTATCTTGTCCTTTAATTGATAGGTACATGAGATAGCTGAAGTAAATCAGTAATTGGGTACTACCAGGGATAATCAGGGTTCTATGAAACTCCTTAGTCAACAGTTTCTGTTACTTAAAGCTTCTCTATTTTGCTAAAGCCCAGGAAGAACACTGTACTTGTATATGTCAGTGTCTGAGAAACAGGTTGAGATCTTTTTTTTACATCTGCCATAAATTTATTATGGTTAGCTCTTTACTTCTGCATACCTGCACTACTGTGTTCACAGGAGCTAGTCTCTGGGTGAACACTGTTACAATACTTTTGATTGTGTTCGGGGTGACACACAATCACCATATTTCTTTTATTTGGGTCTCAAATTCATTCTCAAATGAATCTCCTTAATCCAAAGAAGGGGACTCTATAATTTGGTAACAACATAGCACATAGTTTTCAGTGTTGACATATTTTAGGATTATTATCTGCAGTTACATTTTTTCTTATTTATCTAATTCTAAAACTGCAACTGAATAATGAAAATAAGAACATTATTCACTAAGAAAGTAATTGCATATGTGTAATATTTTCCAACTATTTTTTCAAATCAGAGTATAAACAGGCATTTACTATCTTCTCATATCATGGGTTGTTATATGTGATGCCTGGCCTGCTGGTGGCAGGTGGGATGCACCTATCCCCGGGGAGGGGGTGGGGGGGAAGGATTTTGGGGCAGGAGCTGGCGGGACTCATTGACAAGGCTTTAAACTAGATATGAAGGGGCAGGGGGATAAAACTGGGCTCAGTAAGGATGGGCCTAAGAAAAGCCTTCAGTTATTGTCCTAATCAAGGTAATTAATGGTGGAACATGGGACAGTAACAGCACAGGGACCTACCTGAACAGGCTGGGTCAATGGGCTGCGGTCAATGGTATGAGATTCAACAAGGCCAANTGAAGGGACTGGAGGGAAAGTCTTATGAGGAGAGGCTGAGGGAGCAGGGCTTCTTCAGCCCAAAGAAGAGAAGACTCAGGGGAGACCTCATCACCCTCTACAACTACCTGAAAGGAAGTCAGGCGGAGGCTTGGGTCTTCTCCCAGACATGTGGTGACAGGACAAGAGGGCATGGCCTGAAGCTGCACCAGGGGAGGGTTAGGTTGGATCTTAGGAAACATTTCGTCACAGAAAGGGTGATAGAACACTGGGATGGACTGCCCAGGGAGGTGATGGAGTCACCATCCCTGGAGGTGTTTAAGAAAAGATTGGATACTGCACTTAGTGGCATGATTTAGCTGACGTCGTGGTGTTGGGTCATAGGTCAAACTCTATGATCTCAGAGGTTTTTTCCAGTCTTGATGATTCTGGGATGATGATTCATCCTGTGATCTTTTGCACATCTTCTGACCTCTAATTCTGGTATTTTTTGGCATCTATATATCTAGTATAAACAAGTAATAAGGAGTTTCAGAAACAAGTTTTGAGTGGAAAGTATTTGATGTGATTTTTAATGTTGATACTTTATATTATCAGTTCCAAACTTGGCTTTGAAGTCTTTGAGATAATCTATACCACAAAAGTGACAGTATTCCTTTGACTGTTTGCTTTTAGAAGGAATCTAACCAAAACTTTGTTTCTTCAGATAAGTTTAAATTTCAAACAACAGTTTAAAGTGGGGGGCAGGAATTGTATTTTTTTAAGATAAGAATAACCTGAAAGACTTGTTTCAAGAACTTTCACTGGAGCTAAAACACATAATCATAAATAAAGCTTCTCCAAAATGTATGCATAATAGATGTCAGATCCTTAAAACCTTTTGCTCTGCAGATCTCCACCTATTTTATTGTGCTACTTTTTTAAGTGGATGTAGCCACAACCCGAATACCTACTTACATTGCACATCCTACTGTAGAGAATTTTAATTCTTCTCATCAAAAGTAACAGGTGATTTGAATTGGTGTCTTGTGAAAACACATTTTTAAAATCCTCTTTCTTACATATGGGGCACTGTTTTAAATATGGAAAGACAAAAGGAACTCCAGTCTCAATGGCTATAAAGCAATAAAGTAGATAAAGATTGCTTCATTGTCTCCATTATACCAGGTTACATTTGAGGATTTATAGCTCTGAGCAGAAAATTCTCCTTGGATTCCTGTGTGGCTGGCTGCACATATCTTTGTGTGAGTAAGCTAAACCACAGAGACTTTCACTGTCCATATGAACTAGATTAAGAAACAATACTGACAATCTGAGAACAGGCTGGGAAAAAGAAAATGAATCAATGAATCTCTCAAGAGGCCATGCAGGTTATAATACCAACCACTGTAAACAGTACAAGTTCACCCTCATAAAATACCAGGGGAGAATCATGATGTGATAGTTTCACATACTGAATTAATAGCTAAAAGAGACACAGTGCTATTGGCTACTCTACAACATTGCATATGGAAAAACAAAAAATGTAAGAATTATTTTATGAATGACAAGAACATTTTATTTTTTTTACATTGGAATTGACTGAAATTAAGGTAAGATACATAAACTCTATTTCAACTGAATCCATTCATTAATCTGCTTTCAAAATCTATTAAGGTATAGATGATAATAAAATAATAATAAACTAGTTCAGTACCTGTGTTCAGTATCTGAACAATTTGCAGAAAGCTGAACCAAAAGGTGTTATTTATAGCCCAATGGACCCATGATACCTCAGGTCATCAAGAAGATATGTAACATAGATGGGCTGCAGTCAAGCAGGCTAAGAATCTACAGCAGTGGTATGGAGGATAATGCCTAAAATGTAAATATGGAGAGGCCTGGCAGATCAATCAACACCCCCACAAATCCACCAAGGAAAGTGCCACATGCTCACAAGGGTGCAAGCAACTACAAGGTGCAAGGGGACATGGGCTTAAGCT
>VWZY01010041.1:6772-34843 GCA_013399075.1 Chloroceryle aenea
AAATCCTGCCTCACTGTGGCTGTTAACTACAGGGTAATTTTTCATTGCCACTGCTGCTGATTCTGCATTAAAAGGTGTAGCTGATTAAAGATTTGGGTTTGGGGAGGGTTAGGGGTGAGGGAATACATAGGTATATAGTTTTAATGGGACTGTAAGTTATTAGAAGGAGAAATGAAGGGCTGTTTACCTTGTATGGATGAAAAGTTCCCAGGACCTTGAATGCTGCAGATGTTTTACCAACTGTCTTTTATCTCTGCAATCTTTACACCTGTTAGGATTTTTATTTGTGCACTGACCAGCAGGACCTGTGCTCTGCTAGGGTGTGTGACAGATGTTTGTTGTTCATCCCCAACACAGACTAAAATGTCAGCCGGTGTCCTACACCTCCTACTGATGATATCTATAGAACATTCTCTGGTTAGATACAGGTCACTCCGACACAGGACTGAATACACATAACCACTTCCCACCACACCAATAGACTCTTACACCTCCACTTTGATGAAACAATAAACCCAGATTCAAAGCTTCCAGTAGTGGGCCAGGTACACTGTGGCTGCATGATGCAAAGCACTGTCTCGGTGGCTGGTTGCTCTGGGAGTTCATATTTGCTCAAAAGCCACTGATAGGATAACAGTGCACCAGCTGACATTCTGCAGGACCTGGCCTTACATCTCATCTTGTAGTCAGCCTAAAATTTGAAGAAACTTTACATTGCCCTCTCCAGCTGGTTACAGAGAAAGGCAGCGCTGTTTCCACACCAGTCAGTTCGGTTCAGTCCCTAAGACTGAGCTGGTCCTGCACATGCCTGATGTGAATGGCCTTGGGACCGAGGCCATAGAGCATTAGCTTGTGAACTCACCTGTGCCTGGAATACATCCCATCAGCATGTTCACTGCAAGGTGAGCCTGCACGGCTGCTTGTCTTGATCTATGTGTCATGTATTGTTGCTTGCTGAAGACACAAAGTGGGGGTAGAATATATCTTATGGCTGCATATTTCTTCCTTTCTCAACCAGTAAGATGTTTCTGGCTAGGAAGAGAAGCCCAAGTTGCAGGTGTATTTTTTTCATTAGAAAAAAAAAAGACAAAAAAAGACACAGGTTTCTTCTGCCCATCTCTCCAGCTCAAGTGGTTTACTGCGATTTAAAATAAACAAAGATTGCTACACAGCAACCTCTCGACCTCTTCCTCAAGAGCCAGCCTTTGAGATGCAGAGCGTAGATAGAAGAATCATTAGAGTGTGATAAATAAACCTATCATGGGGATATCAGAAAGTCCTGAGCTACACATACCAGGTGTATGGGAAGAGGAAGAGCTCACTCCAGTGAGGTGAAAGGGCAGGGCTGCATGCAGCTAATGTCTAAAAAGGAATTAGTTAAAATAAAAACAACAAATAAACCTCAAAACAAAAACCCCATGGAGTTAAAATAAAATTCAGAGAGGTGGTGAAGGGGAGAAAAGAAGCAAAGACATTTATTCAAGGTAAAAGTTACAGGGGTAATTACAGTGAGCCAGGGTAGGATGACTGCATGTGTAGGGACAGCAGCTGCACGCTCCACCTCCAGGCACAGCATCTTTAAAGGTTATGGACCACTGCTGTGAGATGCTGCTCAGTGCAGGGACAGACGCAGCATGGCATGGCATTTTTATGACTTTCATTGAAGTCACGTTCAGGCTTGGTTATGGCCTGATGTATTAGCTCAGAAGCCAATGAAACCAGGATTTACATTTTCATTATACAAGCACGTTAAATAGAGCCTATCACAGCAGAACCAAATCTGGAAAAGCTCCTCTGTCCTGGCTGAAAGGTGGGTAGTCCCAACAGCAGACTGCTTCAGCCTTGTCCCCAGCTTTTCACACATCCTTTCTCATGGTACGTGGAACATGGCTTTCAGAGGTCTGTTGTAGTCTGTGGGAGAAGCAACAGAAATCCGAGTACACAAATAATCTGTATATCAAGTCTTCGGCAAGCAGAGGCTCCTGCAGACAGTACAGCTCACTAAGTGTCCTCTGATAAGCTACAGAATGCTTTTGTACCTGTCCAGACCTGGCTAGAAAGCAGCTGGATTCCTGTAAATTGGTATTTCCTTGACAAAGAATAGATGTAACAGTGGGACTGTGCTGCCTTTAGATAGGGTGGAGTAAAGCCTGACATTTGCTTGGAAACAGATGCCTCGTATTCTGAGAGTTTCGGCGACATTAAGTACCAGTAATGGTGGTTCCCGAAGGATCACAATAGGATGGGTTACTGTGAGGGACCCGTGCCTGCCTCTGTTACACATGTGAAATAAACATACACCCGCTCCATGAGTATTTTTCACAGTCAGTAACTTAAGATCCAACACAGGAAAGTTAATCTCAAAGCATGTGGCAATATTGTGGCTATAATCCTGATCTTAGTAAAGCAATTTGAAAGGGCTTCTTTAACACTGGAGGCCAAGGTTTCAGCATCCTAATGTCTGCTAGTTCACATAGCAATTGGAAAACACAATGCAGATATAGTCAGTGACCCCTGAGGCCTATCAAATGCTTTTCCAAGCATTTTCAAATGGGTTTACGGAAAGCCGTGCCCCATCTTTGCTTGAAGAACATGTATGCTCCCAAACTATTTTTTCTGCACCTTTCCTAGCAAAAAAACCAAACCCTCTTCTGTGACAGTGATTCTTCTGTAATCTTGAAATTTAACAAACCAACTGGGAGCATGATCCCACAAAGAGTGAGATGGTTAATACAACTTTAAACTTTAAAGACTTTTCTCAATAATTTGTTAAAGTCTGGGTCGCTATTTAATACTGAATGTTGGTATGAAATCTACAGAGCATTTGTTTTTCTCCTGTCAGGGACAGAGTTGGGGCAGCAGTGTGGAAGCTCTGTGTGCCTTTACCCTGGCAAGAAAGCAGGCACCAAAGTTGCTAGAAAAATTCACAGCTTTTGCACCATCCATGAAATTGCAAGGATAGGGAAAAAAAAAACCAAACCAACAACACCCCAACAAAGAAACAGGCTGGTATTTTCAGGGGTAGTCTTACCAGAAAGGCTTCCTGATGGCTGGCTAGCTTTGGTGAAATCCTGCTTTACTCTTCATTTTATTAATTGAGATTGTAAACAAAATTGACAGTAAATCAGATCTTTTTGGCTATCGTTTTCTTTTTGAATTGAATCTTTTTTGATATTTTAATAAACAATAGGGACAGGAACACCTTGTTTTCATTATTTTTCCTCTTTCTTTTAGCATTAGTAATGTACAACAAAGAGAAGGGAGATGAGATAGTATTGCTATTTTTAGCTCCTAATGCAGTTGCTGGTGAGAGCTAGAATAAAAGCGTGTGGGCTCAGATAGTCTTTCCCTCATTCATACATTTCTCTTGCTAGAAATCAGAAATTCATCTTTACCTTTAACTGGATTCCTCTATTTTATATTTAATTTCCAGTGTGTTGGGGTTTTTGTACTATTTCGTGTTTCAGACCCAGCATGGCTCTGTTTCTTCTGACTCTGACACTGTCTGCCTTTTGTAGGTCAGAATCATCATTGTGAGGCACTGCTTAACAATACAGCCTTTCAGTCTGTTGCTCCTTTGGTCTGCCTCACTCTCTCTCTTCCAGACGTTGGGTAAGATCTCCTAACACTGTGGGTCACAACATGATTGCATTAGTTATATAGCAAAAATCTGCACCAGTAAGCCTCATCAATGAGAGAATGAAGCATGTGTTGATTTGAAGAGTCTCCAAGTGTGACTTGTGTGTCAGTTGTGTTCAGATGGATCAATGGTTCCACAAGCCTCTGCTGCAAGTGCTCATATTGCAAGGTCAGAGGATGTTTCATGACAGAACAGGACATAATGCAAGCAAAAATAGATTAAGCCAAAGCCTGAGACTCCAAATGGGTTTTGGATTAGGTCCAGAAGACTGGATGGCTATTCATTTGGAGTAAGAAGGGGTGGCTTCTTTCCCTCTACTACATGGTACATATTCATGGCACATTGTGAATCTGGTTTTAGTTGCATAACCTTGGGGAAAGTGGAGAGCTGAGCTTCAAGAAAATAAAAGTTCTGCTAAGGACAAGCTTCCAGTCATCATTCTCACAACGTGTCAAAGGGGAGATCAGTTGGTCTTCAGGACAGTCATATGTCTGAAGAAACACCCAGAGCCATTTCAGAAACTAGAACCTGCTTGAAGAACTAGTTCCTGTTTCATCGATAGAGGAGAGAGGCATAAAAAATCCCCATGGGTTTCCCTTCTCATGTCTCTCTAAAATCCACCACACTTAGAATTAAGATCTCCCTCTAGCACTGATTGCATGTTATTCCCCTCAAGACGTGATCACCAACCTTTATCATTTCAAAGCCATGGGATGAGCACTGAAGAAAATATTCTGCAAAGCTTTGTTAACGAGTGGCTTTTGAGATTCACAGTACTTTGTTTTGTAGTTGCCAGATCTCTGTGCTTAGAGGTCATCATCATCTGCCCTAGATAGAACATGATTAATAAAGAACTGTTTTAATGTAATTTTTGCCGCTGACCTTAATTGCACAGGTCAGAAATGAAAGCAGCTCACCATATGCCAGACATTAAGGTCTCAAGCAATTCCCCAGCAAACGTTACACTCCCTGGATTGGATTGGAGCCCAGCCAAGCTGTGCTCATTGAAACTTATAAATTGCCTTTATCTTGCTGGCAATATAAAATTAAATTGGTATAAGGGATATTGCATTGTTGATGAAGATGTACAAGGCAGAGTTAACTCCAATACAGTGAACTTATCAGAAGATATGAAAAATATCTTAATTGGCTCACCACCTTCCTTGCGTGGCCTTGAAGAAACCCAGTGTTCCTGAAAAGTGCGGTACTACTAAAGGGCTGAAGTATGTTAGTACTTCTCTGTGTGTTTGAATTGTACAGCTTTTCCTAGACTGCTCATGAATGGTGGAGTGCAAAACAGGATGTGTAGCAGTTTAGATGATGCTGTAGTGAGCTATGATTGTATTTTAAAAGTCCTTTTCTTGTGATATATTTATGGTCTGTAATCCCTTCATTTAGGGTCTGGTGGGCCCCTCTAACAGATGCTGTCTCTTAAGCCCCCTCCCTCCCCAAAGGGGAAAAGAAAGGAAATAAAGGAGAGAGATGTAGTGATTAGAAAATGAAACTAGAACAGCTTTAATGAAAATAATAATAGTAGTAATTAATATGTACAAATATATACAAAACCAGTACAGCACCCCCCCAGGCAATTATGTTACCATCACCACTGATGCTGTGGAGCAGGTAGTGAGAGAGTCCCAGACTGGGCCCCGCAGCAGACGGGAGCTGTGTTCATGGAGCTGGATTCTGGTACCAGATTCAGGAACACAAAGATTGATATCGAAGGCAGAATGGACAGAGTCCTTCTCAGAAACTGGAAGAGGACCTGAGCCAATCTGAGCGAAGCCAGCAAAGGGGGCCAAGAGGGCAAAGAGAAGGATGAGACCCTTGAGATCCCCTCAGCTTTATACCAAATATGATGTATATGGGCTGGAATACCTTGTTGGTCGGTTTAGGGTCACCTGCCCTGTCCACTCCTCCTTGCAGGTGCAGCCTTTTACTTTCTGCACCCCCCAATGTGGTACACGAGATCCAGCAGTGGCTTTGGTCTGCACACCAATCCTTAGTAGTAACTCTAACCATGGGGTGTTATCACTACTAGAAGCAGACACAGCCTGTGAAAACATGTTGATAATTTCAGAAAGTGCGGCTAGTTAGAAGAACTGAGCTGAAAAGTAAAATCACTGAGCAGAATTACTTCTGTCCTCACTCAAACTAGGACAGTCTGGGAGCAGCAGGGAGCCATTGGCTAGAGATGAACTCCAGTGAACATTAACCCTTCTGGGCTCTCTTAACATTTGGACCCAGATTTTGGAAGTAAATGAAAATGAAAATCCTTCCAGTAATTTTCTCTTATCATAAATTCAGAGAAATTAAAAGCAGACAAGACCTTTGGGTCAGCGTGTCCTGCTTCCCTTGTGTCAGAGTCTTTGTGGTCTCTGTTACATGAAGAAGATTGGGAAGTTATTGTATTACTCACTTGTTACAATCTTTCTAGAATTATAACCATATTAACATAATTGTGCCAAACCGAGGCAGACATTTTCCAGAGGAAGGCAGTGTACATACTCTCAGGGGCTTATCGTTTCAAACAGCACAGCTAAATAGAGACTGCTGAGTAGCAAAGTAGTAGGGCCTGACTGCTCAACCAAGACAGAACACATAATATACTAGAAAAGCCCTCAAAAATTCCAAGGGCCTTTACCACTCCCATGATGGATGTGTCTGTAGTCATGGGAGTGTGTTGCACACAGACAAGAGATGCCATTTCCAGCAATTACTGGCATACCTGATCACAAAGCCAGAGGGCTGTGTATCTTGCTGTGAGTTATGGGATTATGAACTATGGGGCTATGAGCACTGGGATCCTTGTGGAAAAGGGCATTAGGCTTCTTCCAGCTACACCTGCAAAGGGAAAACTAGGTTGGATGAGTGAGGTACAGACTGGACAGAAAACTCTGGAAGTCCATCAGTCAGCTGTCCTTGACCCTGGGCAATGTGCCATGTGTATTACGGGCCAGAACTACTGGGTCCTCGATGACAGAATCATTAAGGGATTTATGCCCTCTGTTGCCACACTCAGATACTTGCCCACTGTTCTCGACATGAGACCCACTCTCTCTTAAGTTATAATGGTAGATGATTTTTTCTCCTGTGACCCTAGAGAAGGTTTTAATACTCTGAGATCGATGCTATCTACAGCACTGTACCTGGAATGCAGTCAATGCACCTTACACACTCCTTCATTCACATTTATAACATCCAGTATGGACCATATTGAGTTTTGGAAGGTTCCCAAAGGAGCCTCCTTGTGAGTTTGGGGCTATCCTGAAAATTGGCAGTTCTCTAAGTGCCAACAATAGAGCTGGTGCAGGGTCAGGAGGAGGGGATATCCCATGGACCATCCATCTGGATGCAGGAGGAATCAATACCTTTCAGCCCCAAGGTGTTAGGGTGACAAGCTCCAACAAATGCAGCAGATGGGTATCTGGTAGAGAGTCTTTAGTAGGCTGGCTGAGTGCCTGACAAGCCACAGGGAGAAAATCACAGTATTAGAAGAAACCCCATGCAGAAATGCACTGAAATATTGCCAGCAAAACATCCGACCAGCTCCCAAAAGGGCTTCCCGCGCAGTGGAAGTCAAACCTGCTATGTCTTGCATCCACTTCCTCCTTTTTTCCCAACCCTGATGCCATGAAAGGGCTTTGGTGATCAGGTTGCCAAAGCAGCCATCTCCCACCGTGCCTCTTCTCATGTTCTCCTAGCTCCTGAGGGACAGAACAAGCAGCATCCGCACTGTACACAGGCCTTGTCTGGAAGTTTTTAAAAAGAGAAAGAGAGAGTTTTCAGCAGAACATGTCTGTTAATCGGCTTCTTCACCTAATTAGCTGTGGAAAAGTCACCAGATGGACACAGATTTTAATGATGGCTTCATTCAGAGTCTGGGAGGAGTGGGTTGCATATAAGACATAATTATCTTGACTTATAGATGTAAAAGGCTTCTATTTTACTCTGCTTTTTTTTCCCCTCTAGTTCATGTTTAATGAAAGATAGGAACAGTGAAATTCAAAACATCAAATAAAAAAGGAAGGTTGACAATCTATCATTTAATCTCTGCTTAGTGCCAGCCTGGAGTGACATTTCTAAGGATTGGTTTGATGGGAAGCTTGTTTGTTCATAAATTGCCACAAAATGGCATTCTGGGTTTAGCCAGGGACTTTTCCCCTCCCCCTGTGCACTGGAAGGAAAGTTAAAGTGATCTGATTAAATGCTACAGAGAGTGGAAGTATATTTTCATGATGCACAAAGAAATATGGTTGGGGAATACCTCTTCCCTACCCTTCACACACCTCTGCTCATATGCTGTGTTCAGGATTAGAACATGAGAGCATATCCACCAGTGTATAGCTGCCCCAAATGTTGATAAAGTCCTCAGTGGTAAAGTCCTCAGCTTCTTTAGCACAGCCTGTATCTGCAGGGCAGGAGAGCTGCTCCTGATGGTGAATGGGTGCAGGAGACGGCAGCAACCAGAAAAACTGGAAGAAACTGGGAGGTTAGCAGAGGACAACTCCTATTCATGGGTGCAGAGGACAAAGTTCACTTCCCCGCATACCATCAGGCTCCTGCAAGGTGTTTCTGTCTGTGGGTAGGAGAACACCCTTTGGCAGAAGGTTTTCAGGAGCGAGGATCAAAGAAAAGTGTTACCAAATCAGCAGCAGGTCAGGGAGAATGTGTGCTTTCAATGAATGCTCTGCGTAGGTCTGGGGTATGCTCAGAATTATCATATGTGGTCATACTTCACCTGGCTTCAGCTGGAGCCTTGCAACTGGTGTCTGGAAGTGGATTTCAATGAAAACCTTATTAGCAGCATGGGCACTTGGGTCTGAAAAGACTGGATGCTCCTACCTGTCTGAGGGAAAAGCCTTTTCTGACCTCTGATACGATTTTTGAGGGGAATCTGTTTCTTTGCCAGCAAGTCCCTCCCATCTCTGCTGGTGCTCCCCAGGCACCTAATAGAAATGTAGAAACACAAGCTAGAATCAAAACTTCATAAATTCCCACTTTTCTTTTGAAACCACTTTGATAGCTGAGAATTTGCTGTCACATGTGGCTATTGTTGTCATTCAAATTGAGTGCAGTCTCTAGGTACAAGTTTTGCTCTCCAGAATCACTGTAGTGCCTGATAGTGCACACTGACGGAAATACAATATATAAAAAAGAACAGAGAAATAAAAGACAAAAAGCCTGTGGTTTCTGAGAACTTACACAGGCAGATGGATAAGTGGATCATATTATCTTTAATTGAAATAACTGAGACCTATGAAGTCCATAAAATGAGGACTTGAGAACAACATTGCTGGAGAGTCTTTAACATTCACTCCAGCTGGGTATCCCATGAGAGCAGCCTTTCACACAGTGCTCTAGCCCTTTCTGTGCAGCTGATGTGCAGATGAGCAGAAGGTGGTCCACAGAAGAGCTCTGGCTCTTACAGTGCCTCCCTTTCCTACCCATTTTCAGTAATAAAAAAGAAAAATATGAAGGGGAAAAGATTTATTATTGTTGTTACCATTAATTTACTATCATTTTCACACAGTACCAGTAATCTTGTATGAAATACAGATCTGTGAATTATTTAAACTTTTTCCCCAAGTCTGTGCATTAACTTCAGCTGAGAGTCTTCTTCCCAACCTGAGAGGAAAGATTCTGGGACAAATTCCTGCATCCATGTTAAAAACAGCACAACCTCTTAACTCAGGGAGCTGCTCATAAATCACAAGAGTTTCTGTGCTAGCTGTAGCAATAGAGAGATAGATAAAGATACAGACACATGCATACAAAGCTCTATGATGGATACTGGAAGGTACTGTCATTGCTTTAAAATTGTATAAGAAAGTTGAGATAGGAAAACAACTACCCTGTAACCAAAAGAAATTTCAGGGCGTGATTAGGGATGAAGAGTAGAATTGGCAAGTCCAGAGCTAAGCAAGGGTCCTTGGGATTGTACAGCTCCACCTCCAAGAAGTGCCATGTTGAACATGGACTCTCACAAGCTGGTAGCCTTGGTGTGCCTCTCCAGAGAAAGTTGCCCCTTTCACTAGTGTTTCCTGGTGATTTACTGAAGACCTTGTTTAACATGAGATCAGACACACTTTCCAAACCATCACATTATTTTGGGCATCGTGATGTGACTAGCTTTTTCATTCTAGTTTTCCTAGTGGATGTATTAAAGCCTGAAGCTGTGTGCTGCATTTCAGATAGCACTAAGTGTGGCATTTATCACTTTGAGCTGCTGGTATTCAGCAGCTGTCTTCACTTTCAGAGCACCTTGAAATTTCAGCTTGCTTGTGTATTTAACTATCTGATTAAAAGTAGGTAGAAAAGTCTCTGTGTTGCAAAGCTCCTTCAATTTTTGGAAGGAATCTTAAAGAGAAAAGAATATCCAACATGGAACATATATGTCTCCAAACTTTTTAAAAAGGAAGCACTCAGAGATTAATGTGGGGTCTTTTCTGCTAAGCACCAAGAATCGTGTGGATGAATTCTTTGAACAATCAATACAGCCAGAGGAATTGGGTGTGCTGAGACTTTCCTAGCAGTGCTCAGACTCTTGCCGGGTCTGATCACACATTAGAAATGCCATGGTCAGGTCAGGGTGACCAAACCATCATGAGGTTACAGCTATATCATTAGTGATGTTGCTTAAAGTGAGTGATGATCCAAGTACTTTCTTGATTTAGCTGTGCTTTAATAATGCTCTTTTCTCCCACCACCCTGCCCTATTTATTTATGTGGAGTGAGGCCATCGGAGTGACAAGCTGAGTTAACAGGATGGTTCATCATTTCCACTCTCCGTAATTTTAATTCAGCAGATTTCTGCCTCTCATCTGCATGTGTGTCAGTGCGTCTCCCACTCCTCTGACACATCACCTTTCCAGGGCTATCATTTTTCATCTAAGATTATGGACAGGCATTTGGAAAGTGGCCTCAACCAGTGAGGCGAGGAGAAGTTGGATCATTTTTATAAACCAAGGGGTAGAATGATCCCCTCTATGCGTCAAATTAGAACCAGCACTTCACTGTAAGAAACACTAATTAATGGGATCCATGATTTGGATTTAATAGAGCGGAAGATTTACCAGCCTTTAAAAGCTTAATACAAACACCGTTTATTGGGTGAAATCATTTGTCAGTGGTTAAGGTCTTCCTGACTACCCTAGTCCCTTGCAAATGGCAACAGTCATAACTACAGCGGTATGCTGCTCCTTGCTAAAGAATTTCTTAACCTTTTCCATGGATGAAGCATGAGTGGAGGATGTCATGCATTTTGTGTAGGGAATATGCAGACTTAAAATCAACACAGACATGAATCTCTGTGCAGCTTTGACTGGCTCTCACTGAGCAGGAATGGTCCAGAACTACTGGATTTTCTTGTGTGAACCCTATAAAACCTGATAGGAAGGGCATTGGAAACCATAATTTCTTGTCTCCAGGTGGATCCTTCAATTTCCTATGACTTTGTCTTGTCAGTAGGGTTAAGCCCAGGTGGTACAGGATTTATCCAAATTTATACAAAGAAACTTGCTTTTTGTTTTGGTGTATTGGACACTAAGAATGACTTACAGCGAGTCCATAAATGTGTCTTCAGTATCACCATGACACAAAGTGCACTGACCCTAAAAATTTATCATGTGCTTGTTAATCCTCATGAACAAAGGGTTTGCCATGCGAGATTATTTTAAGAGCATTCTTAAATTATCACTTGTTCCTTAACTGCATTATGTTTGTGAAAAAGCATGACTATGTGGTTTCTCAGATAATATTATTCTAACATAGGAATGCAAAGAAAGAAAAAAAAAAGAAAGAAAAATGGAATGTAAATAAAGGAGAAAAGCAAAATATTTGGATTTCTGAAATTCCAACAGGGTTCTTTTATGTGTTTCAGAATGGATTGTATTTCTTCTGCAAAGTTTCCCTTGCAAAGAAAAAAAAAAAAGAATTTTCAAGAATCTGAGGCTACATAAGCCTTTAAGCAAAGAAAATCAAGGTCATAAAGACACCATATGAGTTTTGCAGCANAGAGTTTTCAAGAATCTGAGGCTACATAAGCCTTTAAGCAAAGAAAATCAAGGTCATAAAGACACCATATGAGTTTTGCAGCAGCATACAGCTTGAGAATACCCTTTCTTGGAGCTCTCCATCAAGTCAAAGTTGTTGTTACCATGTGCCATGCCACCTATCAAAGAAAAGGTCGAATGTGAATTCAGACCACGGCAAAAGGTTATTCAGGTACATCTCTACCAATTCCAAATTTGCAACACTGTTGAGGAAAACATAATACAGGATGTTTCCGTAGCCAAGGATGTTTGGTTACAGCAGATTCTGAAAAGCTTACCCAAGCCATCTTCTGTAGAAAAGCAAGAAGAAGCTTGAGGTATCTCAGCATCAGTGCTGTGACAGGAGAAATCTTTAGAGAAGAACTATAATGGAGATGAATCTTGTTGAATTTCATATCTATGTTTGCGTAAGCCCTGCTGAAACGAGTCCTCTAGAGAACTCGAGAGCAGCGCATCATGTTAAACACTGTGCTCCTCAAAGAACTGTAGAAAATCGGTATTGTAATCTAATGAGAGGATGTCTCCTGAAGGGGTAAATTACCATACAGAGTGTGTTCTTTTATTATAAAGCTGTAATTTTATTTTACTGTTCTACTAATGATGTACAGTGAGCCATGACTGGGGGAGCCCCAAGAAACATAATGATGGTTGTTTATTATAGCAATATTTAATATATTTCATTAATACATAAATGTTTTCACTGAATACAGTGGAAATTCTGTAGTAGGGCAGGATGAAAAAAATGCATATCTATGCCATGTATCATGATAAAATAAATGGCAATTAATTTCTTCTTGCTTTTTCAAAACCAACCTTGATTCAAATGCTTGGTTGATCTTCTCAGTACAGATCTTCTCAGACAAAGAGAACTCTGAAATTTCCTCTCAAGAGTTTGCTCTTGAATGAACCAGAATATAACTTACTAAAGTACAAATGGAAGTGAGACTTTTTGAGGACCTGGTAACAGGAAGCCTTTCAGTGTGGTTAGTAGTCCAGTAGTCCAGTAGTTAGTACTGCCTGGCCCACAGTACTATGTGGTCCTTCCATTTGACTTCATCTCTTGATGAGTGATTTGCTCCCAGGGAAACTCACTCTGTGCTATGCTCTGCAGGAACAAGGATGGTCTCGAATGATAGCTCTCTCCACTGCTCTTCATACTGTATCACTAAGCTCTGCTCAGATTGAAGCTCCCAAGACCAATCCTACTCACTGGCAACTGTGGGCAAGAAATGAAATATGTGATAAAAAGCAGAAAGGGACAGGGCCATGTTGGCCAAGCCACCAGCCCCACAGGTCAGCCTTTCCTTCTGGCATTTCCAGCTCTGCTCCAGAAGTTGTGCCAGAGGAGGTCCTGTGTAACAGATTTCCTGTGGCTGTGGCACTACCATTGTCCAGCTTTTCCAGCCCTCTCCATCTGTATACCTGTTCCTACCATTCCCCATGGACAGCAGAGAGTTTGGATTAAGAACTGTTGGTCTGGGAGGGTATTCAGCTTGCAGAAAGGGGATGCTGGATGGGTTGATGACAGCCCATTTGTTCCTTTTTGAGGAACAGCAGGACTGTGGGAAAAGGGGTGCATCAGCAGGCTGTGCCACCACAATGAACAGGAAGGAAGGAATAGCACTGGCAGGTTGCAAGTGGTGGTGCTGGAGTAGAGTTTAGTTAGGAAGCACTGTTAATAATGACAGCCACCTGTTTCATTAGCCCTGGTTTCTAACAGAAAGGAGGTGCTATGCAAATTGCCATGCAAAGCAGGCTGGCAAAGACCAAATAGGGGCAGGGAATTGCCAAAAGCTCTGATAGCAGCTGAAGCAACAGATGTGTTGCACCAAAGAGTGCCAGGAAGGGAAGAAACGTCCATGGCTGCACTTTCCCTTGGCGAAGTAGAACAGTGAAATTACTATTTGGCAATACTTTGGTCTGGTCTTTATATGGGTAGTTGATCTTGATTTGTAAGGCTGATACATTAGGTGCCCTCCAGCTGGCACTTGCAAAATTAGCCAGCATCTAAAGAGATGTCAGTGTGAAACCCAGACATAAAAATTTATCCCAGTCTAACTCATTAAAGGAACAGGAACTTATGGTGCACTAACATGTTATTTGCATAAATTGGAGCTCATTGCTTTTTATAGCTTACTTATGCACTGCATTTTGTAAGAAGAGAGAGAAAGCGAGCTAAATATGATTGAATAAGTGCAGAAAGAGAAATTCCTTTTCCTTCTAGCTGTACCAGAAAAGCAGTTGCTTCCCTTTGTCTGGAGGTGTGAGCAATAAGGATGAGCAATGGATGAATTTCAAAAAATTCAAAGCCTTGGCTCAATTCAGATATGGCACCCCTCAGCCGTATTGGCCAAGAAAACATGCAGAAGCCAGCCTGGCTGAGTATCGTACGCCCCTGGAGCTCAGCTCTTAGTGAATGTGAACCAACTGTTGAAGGAATTTAGGATAAGACTTGACTGAACCTCTGCCAAGATTTGTCAAAGGCTGAGATTTGAAGAAGGATAGCCTTTTGAGATTAAGAATAGCTAAGCTGTGTTTCTGGCTCTGCCTCATACTCTTAGGGTGACCCTGGGCAAGCCATATAATCATGCAAAAAGGAATACCAGCTGTACCCTTACTTTACAGGGCTGCAGGGGTGTTGAAAGGACAGATTAATTAAAGTTTAGAAGAGACTCGAACAGAACAATGACAAGCCCTACATAAATGTCTTGTTGCTGGTGCTAATGGGAAATGCAAGCAGCAACCTTGTGTGAATTTCTGACATTACAGCATTTGGGTTGGAGTGGATTGGTGCAAAACAGACATCTTTGGCAAAAGAAAAAGTTGAATAATTTATATTAGGAAATACCAGCATGTTTTGGTTTGGTTTATTTCAGGTACTTTCTGGCTTTTGAACTCTTTTTCCCAAGATAATCTAATATACCAAGGCTCTTAGGATGCCTTGTGGCACTGTAGTCACAGAAGAAACCATCTCTGTCATCCTGACAGAGGTAATTTGGCTACATATCTCTGTGGTAACATGCAAAGCTCCTGAACACCGTCTTTTTCAAATTGCTACAGAAGTTCAGGCAAGAATCTGCTGCTTGTGAGATCAATCTAAAATTTAGATTAAATTCAGCAGATCATAATATTTGACTTGAGGTCCACCACCCTATCTCCTACAGGTTTTTCATTCTAAATTTCCCATCTCAGTAAAATCAATGTATATTTAAACATGGATTTTTTTTGGAAACCATATGTTGCTTCTCCAAGAACACATTGATGTCATATTGCTTGCTGGCAATATGTGGTATATAGTGACTACTTCCATTTTACAATTCATGCTAAAGCCCTGTATGCTGCTTTATGAGTATATTAGAGTAGAAAATCGTAGAATTCCTTATGAATCTAAGCTGATTTATAATATCACCTAAAAGGTGAAATAGGAGGGGTTTTCTGCTTTCACTATAAACCAGGCAAAAATTGTTAATTCAACCAAGTATTCCACTGCCTCTGTAAATAAATTGAAATCCTTCGGTACAAAATGGAATTGATAGGTTGTTAATCCATTAGAAATAAGGTCCTTTTTTTCTTTTTTTTTTTATCCCTAACAGAAGTCTGAGGTTTGATAGATGCATGAGAATCTTACTGTAGGAACTATTTTGCTCATCTGTATGTAAGTTGGTTGGAGAAAGTGTGCTTAAAAAAAATGTTCAGAGAAAAATAAAAGAGATTTATGGGAAGATCAGGGCAGCAATGTTTCACATGGGAAAAAAATGGGTATTGTTCTGCATTTGACAGTGACTTCCAAATTACTCTAACATTGCCATGATAAAATTACACAATTTCCCCTCAAAATAAAAATTCAAATCCTTTCTGAAGGTGATTTACTATCCCATTACAAAAAAAAACAAAAAACAAACAAAGAAACCCCCAACCAGCCAAAAACAAAACCAAACCAAAAACAAACAAACAAACAAACAAACAAACAAAAAACCCAAACAAACAAAAAAATCAGCTCCACCCAACTAACAAAATTGTATTATTAGGACCTACTTGGGGGGAAATATTATTTTTTTAAATGGTCTGTCATCAAAATGCATAATTTCAAGACAAATGTGAGCAGGACAAATTAAAGAACTGTATGTTTCGAGTCACGTAAGAGGAACTTTATGAGAATTTTCCCACAGTTTCTCTGGATATCTATGATATATCCTTTTGGTCACCCATCCACCCTGAGCTTCCCATAATAAAGCAGCAGATTTTGGAGCTGGTATCTGTATTAAATTAACCCCTGATATCTATTCTGGCAAAAAAGGTGTTGTTTATGGAAAAGGTGTGCTAAATTTTGTATGTACCACCTGCACTGTTGCCACCATTTCTGCTCTTGAAAAGGGTCAGACAGAGCTGTGCATGTATCAGAACTGGTAACGTTCCCAGAGCAAGAGCAAATCTTATGAGATTTCATGTTGTTTGATGATTTTATCATGCCCACATGCAGCTCACAACCTGCATGTATATTAAAGGTTGTTTTCAGTGGTCTCTCTTTCCTTAGCTCTTCTCTAAAACCCAGCATTATCATGCCAGGCACATGAAGGCATATTTCAGCACTCCCGAATGGGTGCAGAATGATGGCCCATGCAGCTGATGGGCACAGCAGCACAAAACTCTGCATGGCTGATCTATGTATGCTCTTGCTTCAGCTGAGGCGTTTAAACCAAAAAGGGCAAACAAGCCTGTTTTCTTTGGAGGTAATGATTAAATTCACAGTGACTTTAATAAGACTGAATTTTCACCCCGCAAACATTTTAGAGGTTACAGTATCTTCCTGCATGTGTCCTCTTTTTCCACACGAAAACTATTAAGCAAGATTCCTCCTTGGAGGCCTCTGGCTCCTGCATTAGACTCTTTCTTATTCACAAACTCCAAATGCTGCTTCTAGTCCGAAGTGTATATCCTTTTTTGGCTGAGGATAGAGGGAAGTCTCCATCTCCCTACATGCAGGGTCGCAGAGTATTCCTTCCTGGTCTCTGCAAAACTGCACCGCTCCCAAGACAAGAGTCATCAACCTCATTTACAGGTTCCACATGACAAAACGAGTCAATAGAAATCACAGCAGGGTTTTGTTTTCCATGCCAACAGACCAGAAGCCACAACAAACTCCCAGAGCAATGTGAATAATATTTGATCGCAGCCTGCTCCCTCCCATAAGAGCATTCAGATGAACTTCTGGCAACCCTGGCACAGAGGTGTAGCCCCTTCCACCAACCTGGAAGGCAGAAGCAAGGTGAGAGCCTGTCACTCCGCCATACCTGTGCCAAGAGTGGTTTCAGTACTGCAGATGATTATCACATCTGCGCCTTCCACAGTTGATGCCTCAACTTCCCCACGTCCACCTGGCTTCCCTCTTTCCCTGCTCAAACTCGTCAGGAGAGGGGAGGGAAGGTACTTAAAAATTCCCTTTGAAATCTTGCCTGTAAGGCACGGATTTATCAAAGCAACGATGTTGTGTGTGTGTGCACCAGACCTGCCATCACATCAAAGGGAAGAACAAGAAGGAGTTTCAAAGGGATGACCTTGTTCCCCTTCTCTATTTCTATGCGCGTACACATGCGTGCGCACGCATGCACATGCAGTTTTTCCTTCCTTTAGAAATTACTGGGCTTCTGCGGGGGCTGCTCGTTGAACTCTGTGCTGCTAGGGGAAGATGCACCATTCCACACCACAGGCGTAGCATTCAGGGGGTTAACCAGGTCAAGCACTGCACTGATTCCTGCTGTCAACCCAGAGACTAACAAGACAGATGGGTGCAGTGCAAACCAGTGGCTCAGAAATGCCCCTTTAAAAGGCCAGGATTACCACAAAAACATGTCAGCTCCTCGGCCAAAAGACAAGAGGGTGCTGTCTTTAGTACATGTGACAGCTGATAGAACAGCCTTTCCCATGTGTTCAATAAAAGCAACAGGCTTAGAGCTCCTTTCAACACCTTTATCCTGGCTGTCATTTATGAAGTCTCCTGATAGCGATATGACACAAGTTAGGACAAATATTGCCCTGTTTTCTGAGGGGTTAATAGTGACATATGCAGTGAAGTGACTTGATGCCAGAGTGACAGGACAAACTCACCGCAGAGCAGGGAGTAGAGCTCCAGTAGGTATTCACAGAGGAAGCCTGAGTTTCAGGCTCAGAGAGACAAAAATTCCCGGCCTAATTTATGGCCTCTGAGTTTCTCCATAGCTGTGATGAGGTGGATTCTGGGCTCACCACCACCTCTGAAACTCTGCTGATAAACATCAGTCCTCATCTCTGACTTTTCTGCTAATACTTTCCTGGGAACATTCCCTCTGCTGTGCTTAGTCCTGCCATGCTGGAGGAACTCTGTCCTGCTGTGAGCTGGACTGAATGTACCAGCTGATTTCCTAAACTGGGTCCAGTTCAGAGCCACCCCTTATTACACAGAAAAGAATTTCAACTTTGAATAATTGAAGGAAGTCTTGGCTCAGTGTAAGGACTGAGGAAGGGTTTCCAGAGTGGGAATAAGGAGAAGGTCAGGATGAGAGTCTCAGGTAGCAATTCAGAAGCAATGAGCAGATGTTTTCTAGGACCCAATGGTTTCAGTCTCTCCAGGGTTCATCATCACATCTTACTCAGTTTCTGCTGTGCCCATTATCTTTGAAAGAAACATCTGTCTGAGAGCGTGCCTCTTCTCC
Organism: Chloroceryle aenea; assembly: GCA_013399075.1. Lineage (NCBI taxonomy): Eukaryota > Metazoa > Chordata > Aves > Coraciiformes > Cerylidae > Chloroceryle > Chloroceryle aenea. The sequence continues at coordinate 25,156 of VWZY01010041.1, forward strand.
TTAATTCTCATTTTTCTTCCTGGACATAGGCATCTTCCCTTAAACTTCAAGCACCTCATCTCAGACCTCAGTTTCCTAACTAAGATTATTTATTGATAGCCCCTTTCTTTCCTTTTTTCATTTTCCCTTTTGGCTCTATGGCTCATCAATTAACTGGAGAGGGTATTGATCGGTAATTGTGTCAGGTTTCCCAAAGGTTTCTGGGAAACGCCTCTGCTGCCACTGCTTCAGATGATTGCATATGCTCTGCCTTTGATTCACAGAGCACAGCTAGGGAGCATTCTCACTCAATGTGACTTAAACGAGCAATGAGCTCACAAGTTACCCTTAGGAGGGTGTTATTTGCAGCTCTCACTGGATGGGTGTTTGACATTAAAAAGAAAACAGAAGAAGCCAGAACGTAACAATTAATTCCCACTGAGCCAAATGGAAACTTTAAATTGGGGGTCTATAGCAGTCTGACATATGTTAGCTTATTGCACTAGGCCACCTGGCTGGAAGGATATTTGTGTCTGGCAAACTAAACTTACAGTAGTAACATGATTTGTACTGTAGTCTGATTTCACCCTCCTTCTTCTAAAGCCTCAGTAAATTAAGTTCATGTTGGCAGCACTCTGTGTGGTAAAACTGCTGCTGTAATCCCTACTGGGTCTCCCAGTGCTAGCACAGCTCCTAAATTTGGAAATGATTTGCTTAAAGAGATCAGCTATTGATTAATACGGGATTCTTGTCTGAGTCTTCATCTGCTTTTCTACATGATGGATAATTCTGCCCCAGCAAGCCTGTAATTCCCATGCCTGGGACTGTGAAGATGGTGTTGGCCTGCTCAATGTGTGCAAGTACAGGTGCTCACCTCCTTTCCCATGCTGGTCCCTACTGATTGCAGCTGAGTAGAAAACAACCTGACATTGCCTTTGCTTCTAGGGTGAGTTAGGTGGCTTTAGAGCCTGCAATATATCTCTGTCCTGAAAGACGTATTATTCATCTCACTGAAAAATGCCAGTGCATGTTTCTGAGCAGTTACGGATGGCAACATTGACCTACCAGCAAATAGCCTGAGAAAAGGCTGCTTTTTACATCTGAATATGGTAGATATTTCACCAGTATCTCACTTGCATTATACAGTGATTTGCCGCTCCCTCTTGCATGCTACCATGTCAAGAATTTCAGCTGCTGACTTGGGTGTTGTGTTGAGCTCCTCAGCCATGCTCCAGGGAGGGCTGGGCTGCTCCAACAGTGACAGGAGGTCTGGAACACTGGAGAGTCAGGATGGCTAGTCAATAAGGTCTATTCCCCCAGACAGCCTGGAGTTCCTGCTGTCTCTGTCTGGTAGGTGATATCATGCTGAAGAAGGGAACTAAGGAGAAGATGCAAGTTTCTGCATGACAATATTTTGGCACATAGAAGAGGAGCTGCTCTGTGTGCTCCTACCCATCCTGCCTTCTGCCAACAGGAGAGCTTGAAATCTCTCCTCACCTGTGTTTCTTGCTAAACATCTCCTGAAGTTCCCCAAAACTGATCACAAATTGCTGGGAGAGAAATTGTTCCTACTCACTTAGGATAAGATTTTGACACATAGTCCCATGTCTAAGACCAAGCTTCTTCCTCTTCAAGAAGCCACTTTACCAAGAGGGACTGTTCAAGCTACTCAGACTTGAGTCTTTAACTCCTTCCATAAAACTTGAGGGAGCATTTGCTTGAAATAAGCTGCTGTCACCACTTATGTGATGTTTCCACCCTGAAGGGTAAGAAAGAGGAAAGGGAAAGGGCTGCAAGATGGGCTGGAAGGGTTATGAGGGTCTCAACCCCAGCGAAAGCAGAGAGGCTGATGTGGGACCTAGTTATTTTGCTCACAGTACCACAAACCACCTCTCTGTTCTCCTCTGTTTCTGGTGTTGTCTTCTAGGCCTGTCCAAGGGAAGCTGAGTTCTTTGCCCAAGTCCAGGGCTACTTTCATACTTCAATGGGAGTAATATAAAGCTTGTCAGATGAAGCTTGTTTTCATAACACCCCCTGCAAACACATGTCCGGCAAACACATGCAGACACACACGCAAGCACAAAGGCTTTCTCATTATCCCCAGCTTTGTACTATCCAACTTCCACCGTTGTTTTGTTCTCAGTGTTTGTACACTGACCCCTATTCAATGCAGCATCCCTGCATGTGTTGTGTTTCTCACAGTAGCCATCATACACATGTACCCATAAGGATTATGCATGCACCAGATCTTCACAATTCCTTTGTTGAGCCTGGCACAAGTTCAAGTGAGTCGAATTGGAAAAGAATGGCTTTTTCCCCTCTCATCACTACATGTAAATCTTCATCAAGTTGGTGACTTTCCAGCATATCGCACCCACTGTTTGTGTTTTGTTTTGTTAATCTATTAGCTCAGCAGATAGTAAATCAGGCTTAAAAAGAATTAGCACTTTGATGATGCCACTCTGCTTCACATTGCACCTTTTTTTTTAATTAAGGTGACTAGTATTTCTTTCCCTGAAGAGTCAGCATGTGAATTTTCTAGTCACCAGCAGAGCATCTTCTGTAATTCTATACACTGAGCATCTTCAGCAGCCTGTCAGCTGCTGCTTCTGACTGCTTCTCTTGTGCTACGGACTTTCACACTGCTCTGAGAAAGCTTCTCGGCCCAAATATACCACCTGCTTCCTTGTGAACTGCTCCAAAATAACTTTTGAGCCCATCCTGTGGGACAAGTTGTTGTTGTGGGAGATGAACCAACAGAGAGGGTTAGAGACATTAAGGGTGCTAATTGAATTCGGAGTCTTCTGATGATGGGGATTTGATTTGGGCTTTTCTAACTGTGAAGGTTAACCCTTGGATTTCAGACCTGACAGTGCCATGTTCAGCCACTCTTCTGCAAAGTTGAGAGCTGCTGTCAGCAGGTTGAAAGGTGGTTTGAACAAAGAACTGAGTTACAGCAAATAAGATGCAGAAAGTTCAAACTTTGCCCATATAAAAATCTAGTCCCTAATTTTAAGACAAAAGCAGGATCATATTAAGAAACTAAGCTGAAGAAATGGCTTTATTTCTTCATGTCATCCTCGTATATATGCTGAAATGCAGTCCTTTGCCATCAATCACAATAAAGAGCATATTTGCTTAAAGTACTTATGAATGAAAAAGATGCAATGAAATCACCATCAATGGTCAGGCTGGGAATTCATCAAGATGTCTACTGATCCTCCTAAATTCATACCATTGCCTGTTGAATTGCTAAGCCTAATGGAAAGGAAATTAGTTGGAAAAGTTGGTTTTATTTTCCCAGAGTTATAGAATTCACCGTATTTCCAATTCTCTGCTAAACATGAGACTACCTTTTGCTCAATTCAGAGCATTTAATGACATCATAAAAAAACCCAGGCTGTTGAAATTTATATCCATAAGTTGTCATCTTTGCCTTATTTTCAATTTTCCCATGAAGTTATTAAAACATTATGTGATCATAATATATTTATGGGGAGGGGGAAATGAGGTGTAACTCTGGCCAAAGCACAATGATTGGATAAGAACTGTAAAGCATCGAGTGCCACTGACTTGTACAGGGTATGATGTATACGTGTGTCTAAACACCGAGTAGAGTTCTGAGTACATATATTCCATACTTGTTGCACAGAGTTTCTATTCTCCCAACATACATAAATATCAGTGACACTCAAAGGTATAAAACTCTGCTCAACAAGTTGAACTTAGACACCCTCCTACCATTGAACTGCTTTACCTTTTTCTTTTGGATACTGCATGACAAAGAGAGGAGTTTTGGAGCAAACATGATGGTAGTGTTTTGCTGCTAACAACCAGGCCCATTATTATTACCTATCTTTTAATTCACAGGAGAGAAAAAATAAAACTATTAACAGATCTAAGTACCTTTCTAGGTTTCTGTTCTTCACTATCTTCTGTTAAGATTATACTGCACCTTCTCTGTGGTATCTGAACTTCTGGCCTGTTTTGAAAGCTGCGTGCAGAGCCCAACTTACCTATTTAAGGAGGATGCTGAGCATGTTGACTGTAACAGCTCTGGGCAGGAATTTTCTTTTGCTGCATATCTGCACGGTGTTTTGTGCAGGGCTCCTTGCCTAGGACTCCTATGGTTGTGTTACAAGCTCCTAGCATGGTACTGAAGACAGACTTACAAGTTAGAGAGACCATTGTTCTCGGTCTCAAGACTTTATCTCCATGGAATGAAGTCACTGCAATGTCCAAGCTTAACACTGACAGCAGGCAGGTCTGGAAGATGTCTGTATTGAAATAAAAAGGGAATCCTGATTTTCTAACCAAAAATTAAGTCCCGTTTTCATTCCAGTGTGGCACCGTTTTGAATAAATTGGTCAATTTAGGGAAAGGCTGAACCTTGTATAAATCGGAGTAACCCATTGTCTTGAGCACTGCTGCTCCCATCTCCAGTGGTCGATAAATGATCCAAGCAAACCGATGGCATGTCGATATGAATGATAGGAGGCGTATGTTTCTTTGTGCTAAAAGCAGCACAACACATTGCAAGGGATAGGAAACTGGAGTGGTTCTGACAGTCACATATGGCTTCACATATATAATGTGCAAATTCATCAGTCAATAATATTGAAACACTTCATAAGGCTAAAGCTCTGCTCCTTCAAGTGCTGCAATCCCACAGATTTAGGGGGAGCAGAGTGGAATCAGCGCCAAGTGCTTTCAAAATCCTCCCACAATAGTGTTTTCCATGACGGTTTAGAGCAACTTTAATCTTGGGAGATCAGCATTCGTATCTGGCTTTGGCCATATTCAGCTAATTGATTTCACCCACTTTCCTCTTCCATATGCGTTATATCTTTAATCATCCTGGGCTGGGAGAAGCTGTCCATGCTCAAGCAGACCTGTGATTGCAAAGGAGGTTGCAAGACAAGTGCCTCACCCTGTATGTTAGATGATATATGGATTGGTGAACTATGACATCCTGCCAGTCAGGGGAGAGGTTGTTAGACGGGGTGCTCCAGAGCTGGTGTATGGGATGCCAAAGGTGGCTGAGAGCAAGCACAGATGCGTACAGACAGAGCTAAGCCTCTGTGCCCAAACAAGGCAATTTCAGGTCAGGAATGAAGAGGTTGGCAGAGCTGTGTGTGGAATCTTGCAAGGTATCTGCCCTCAGGATTCTGGTCTGCAATCTGCATGACTATTCGGGTCTTTAAGGGTTGCTACATACACTCTTAATGAGTGGATTTATTTTTAATAAATAAGATGCAAAGAAAATTTATGCAGGAATTTTTCCTTGCTAGGTGTATTCTCAGCACCATTAAGCTTCCCATTTGCACATCCAAACAGTTATCCAGCTCTAAGTGAGTGTCCAGGCCCACCAAAAACATGTTTGTCTTTCTGGGACTAGCACATAGAAAGTGCTTTGCAATGCTTATTTCAATGGCTGATGTTGGGTTGACAAGACACACGGATCTCTGAAGTGTGGCTCATTGCATAGAGCATGCTGAACTGACAGGATAGGTATGTGGGGCCATTTGCTGACACATGAAAAAAAAAACCAAAACATTGCCTACATTAGAACTACTTAAGATAACCCTGAGAGTCCTTCTTAACAGACAGCTCTGCTCCTGCTGACTCTAACTGTATAATGATAGAGGAGAAAGCCAGGCCCAGCATGGCTTATAGGAGAATGGTTTAATTATTTTCATCCTCCATTTTCATTTCAGCCTTCCTAGTAATTTGCCTTGCCTTTGTTATCAGAACAAGGGAGACAAAAGATATTTGCCTTGCAGATTCCTTTAAAAAGCAGTTCTTATGCTAGTGAAAGCAGCCTGTCTGACAAGCTGCTAAAACCAAAAGCCACAAATCTACATAGGTTCAGCACAGACCCAGGGTGACTCTCACGGACCATGACCCTCTAAGGACAAGAAAAGAACACAGTTCTCTGGACCAGTCCTTATTCTGTTTGATGGGGCTGCCAACAGCAAGGTTAATGCAAGCCTAGCCTCAGGCATGTATTATTTGCTGTTGTAGCTCATTGTCTGACAGGAGCTGAGCTGGACCACTAACTAGCCTTTTCCCCCTGGATCACCAGAGATGCTTCTGATGGAGTTAGCTCATGGTAATGGCCACAGTGTCTGATTTAGAAGCAGGAGTTGTGGAGTGAATAACTTTGTTCTGTTATTGAGCGTTAGGGCTTGATAAAACTGCACCTGTATGTTGAAGAGAAAAGCAAATTACTAGCACTAATGGTAGGGTGGATTGTTTGAGACAGTTCCAGACACCTAGGACACCATTGTATTTTCCTGTTGGAGTTAAACTGATGGGCCTTGTTCCAGACTACACACATGGGACTGGTCTTTGTTTTCATTTCCAGCTCAGAAAACTTGTGCCCACCATTTTCTCACTGGGAATTCACACCGATTTCTGTACCTGCTTATCACAAAATAAGAGCCTGATTGCCCAGCATAGCTTTCATTCCAAACTTCGAAGCAGCAACTACAAAACACTGTGGTGTGTCTATGTCCATGACCAGAAATCTGTGTGTCCTTTCTGCCTGTCCTCTGAGTCAGCCATAAGCAAACAGGCTACTTTCCAGAAAAACATGTTAACAAGGAATTCTTCCTTTAATATACTGGAGTACAGCAGTCACCAGGCCTTTCTCAGAGATACAGCCATGTCTGGGAGGGGAAGGAAAATAGGTAAGTCTTTGTCATTAGCTGTCAAATTTGGGAGAAGATGCAGAGCATTTGGAATAAGAGGTCATGTAGGTGAATTTACCTGTATCAAAAAAAAGAAAAGAAAAGAAAGCAGGAGCTCCATCAGGACTGTTCAGAAATTGATATCTTTTGTTAGAAAATACTAACGTTTTAATGCAGAGATTACAGCATTAATCTGTTGATGGAGACAAAATATGGCTGTATACATTAAAAATATTGAATATGGCTGGCTACCGCATGGATACACACAGCTGATGTAGCCATACATTCATTACTCTGGAAACACAGGCAGATTTTGTCCTTTGCTGCAGTTTGTTGATGCTCTGCTTTCCATTCCATTTGAACATGTTTCCCTTCATGTTAATTTTTTTTTTGTGTACAGTTGGCTCTGATGTTTTTAATGCCCTTAGCAGAATTTGGAGGTCACTGTAGCAGAGCAACTGGTGAAGACAGCAAAATTCCAGCAGCATGAACTGCGCCCATGAGCTGCTCTTCGTTGTGTCCTCTGGACATCTGTTGTGCTTCTGTAATGGGGACTCTTGGCTTTGCTCTTCAGGAACTGAGCAAAATATTCGAGTTCAAAAGAAGTGCTGGTTAAATCAGATTTAAACACAGCTAACACAAACAACAAAATAACTTGTGATGCTTTACAGCTCTTAATCTAAGTGTATACCTATGCTAGTGAAGAGGAAGTTCTACTGATTATCAACTGAAATTCCCTTTGCACTTCTTAAACAGCATGAGTTTCACATAACCTTAAATTATCTTAGTTCCAGGTGACAATGAGGATGAAAGAGTGTTGGCAAAGGGAAGGTGCAAGAAGTTGTGAGGCTGCAGTGGGCAGGAGGTTTCTGCAGCATCAGGGAGAAGCTGTCTGCATCATAGGCAAGGGAAAAACTGTTTCTATCTTGACTGCAAAAGGCAGAGTCTCTTCTGAGAAAAGAAGCATGGCAAGACCAGGGCAAAACATCTTACTTGTTGAGGCCCCGGCAACAGGAAGTCGGTGCATAAAGGTGCCGGGTCCAGTGGCAGCCACAGAGCTGCTATTCCATAGTCCTGTCAGATGAGACCTTTCTGTCTCTTGATACAAGAGAAATGTTGCAGAAACACAGCACAGTGTTTTGCCCAGCATGTTCTGAACATACCCTGAGCCATGCAGGAGGTGGTTTCTGGTGAAGGGCATTATTAACAGTGCTTTCCACAAGTTTCCAGCAGCTCATCGAGAGATCAAATTGGTCTTTCATATGAATTTTCTGCTTGAAAACATTAGAAGCCTTTTTTTCTTTCCTACACCATGCTGCAGGCTCCTGCATGTTATGTTGTCATACTTGGCAGGAGGATGAGGGGTAAGGAAGTGTTAAGTTATAATGTAAATTGAGTTTATTGCTGTCTGGCAGAATATTTTGGCAGCCTTTTGTGACAAAGCCTCTGCCACAAACACTTTTTTATGTTTGGAACCAGGTCAAACCATTAATCTGGGTGTCTGCAGGGACATGTACAATACTACAGCAGCTCCTACTGTCAGAAGACAGATGAATCCCTGGCTTCCCACTGAATGCGTACACTTCTGACAATGTTAGAGTCGATGGTTTTGCTAGCAAGAGAGGTTATTGGGGTGAGAGGAAATGACTGCTTCAAAAGGGTCTGCATTAAACAGCTGCTCAAACCATAATATTTCCAGTTTCTCAGTGTTTCAGGACAGGCACCACATCTTTCTTGAGGCCACCAAAACTGTAGTGCAGATAATTGCTAATCTGCCAGTCTGCTAAATTCAAAGCTATTGAGGAAATCGATCCTAGTCTGACCCTGAATAGTTCACATTTGGGACTCCTGTTGCCATAAGTCAAAATTTGTTTCACAGAACATCACACAAAGCCCTAATCTGTGCAAGAGACAGTTGGCCAGTGGGTCTAGAAAGAGGAAGGACTTATCCCACATGTCATCCTAGAAGGCTCTTCCAGTTCTCTGTGTCCCTTCAGTATCATGTGAAAACATCCACTACGTTATAATGAGTGTTTCTGTCATGATCCATTCTCTATCATTCAGCTGGGGAAGGAGAGAAGAATGATACTGAACTGTACTTCTTTTCTTTCTCTGGTCCTATGATAATACCTGTTAAAATTAATGGGGCTCTTGTGCGTGTGCAAGCGTAGGAGAGGATTTATTTGGCAGAGATGCAGACAGAAGTGTTAACTATGCACCTAAAATGGCTTCACTACTCAAGTATTTTCTTGGAAGGCTTTTAAGTGGTAAGGCTTTGTAGTTTGGTTGTTTTGTTTTGTTTTGTTTTTCTTTTAAATAAATAACATTGATCATTGGCTGTACCAATTAATGCAATTACTTAGTCCAAAATAAAACATCCTATCGGATCTGTATCATATGCTAGTCCTCTCAGAAAAACAATTTGGGCAGAGCAGAATGAAGAAGTGGATTAGCCAAAGAAAACATTTCTATTACATTATCATTTAGGGTGATTTTTTTAAGAAATGATACATTGTCTGCATGCAGAGTCATAACCCATTTCCTTTTCAATAGGAACTAAATATGTTTAATCACCAGGATATCATATTAACAATCTATTACTTTTATTTAAAAAAAAATGAAAGAAACAAATGTTAAAATCTAGGAAATTGGCTCCATATTGAAATTTGCTCTTGGGATACAGGTAGGATTTGAAGTTTCAACAAATTTGGAAGATAAGGGTTCTGCTAAACATTCACGTCTGATTTTTCCAGTTAATTTCAGTGATCAGAGAAGTTTACATACGCTGACGGTTTTCCAGTTCTGATCCAACATATCAAAGGACACACTGGAAAACAGAGACATGGCATGCTCTATAAGACACCAGGCTTGCTGGCAACAGATAGAGTAAACCTGTCACAAAGAGGGAGAAGGATCCTGGGACAAGAATTAGCAGGGCTCACTGAAAGACCTTTAAACTAGATTTGAAGGGTGATGAGGATGAAACAGGGCTTGCTAGAGAGAAGCTTGGGAGTGGC
>VWZY01010056.1:7137-22187 GCA_013399075.1 Chloroceryle aenea
TTTTATTCTTTTAACTAGAAGCTATTCAAGCTGCTCACTGCAGGCAATATTCTTGTATCTCATATCAATGATATTTTCCAGTGATGCCCTGTTCAGAAAGCATATTCTTCTTGGGATTCCCTACAGAGTGTGCAAGGAAGACATGAATATTTAAATACAAGTGTGATCCCAGAGCAGAGTACAGATGTCCTGACTATGCATTTCCATGCTTAATGGCTTTAGATTAATTTTAAATTCCTTCCTAACTTGGAATTTCTGTATTAAAAATATTAACAACAAAGAACTTGAATTATTTATAAACATGTACACATCAAGAAATAGTCATAGCTATGAGGAGCTTGATATTGAAACTGAAAGTGGAAGATTTCCTTTAGTACAGTTTGCACATGGCAGATGATTTCACCCTCCACAAGTTGGTTGGATTTTATGACTGGATAGTGAGAGGAATGTGTACTGCCCTTGCATTATTCACCTTGGACATGCTGAAAACCAGAACATCTGGAATTCATTGCAGTTGGAGTTTCTCGTGTCCAGTAGTTCACAGTGCCAGGCCCCACAGACACTTGGGTGAAATCCTGATCCCATCAGAATCAGTGATAAAGCTCTCAATATTATCAGTAGGAAGTTTTCACTTCATCTTGGAATTATCATTTTCATGAATATTAGAAAATTCTTCAAAAATAAATACCCTCTTCAAAGTCAGCAGGAACTGTGTTTGATCCAGGTAGTGTCAATTCTCTTAGGTATTGGTTGTCTTTTGGTGTTAACTACATTGGAGAGAATGTATGGCACCTATCTTCAAGAGTTTGGTGGCAAATGATACTCAAGTAAGTTCTGAGTGAAAGAAGATTGAAGAGGAAACAAAGCCCTCAGGAACAAGCAGCATCATACTTTTCTTAAATAAAAAAAAAAAAAAAACAAAAACAACAAACACCTACAGATATTAACAGGGTCTGAAATTATTAACAGGGTGTGACATATAGTAGTGCTATAAATTACTTTCTCCTCTGTCACATATGTGTGTTAATAACATGGCATTGATCACATCTTTAAAAATGCTTACTCTTTAATCTGTATCAATTAAAACCCTGTGGATCCTCTGGCAACTTTCCTTACGTCACCAGAAGATTTGCTAGACTGTCTGGACAGGAAGAACAGTAGATTTTCAGTCTTCATTTTAAATGCTGCACTAAGAGCAAAGTAATAGGCCAATCATGGTTTTGGGTGTTGGGACTGTCCTGAGATGCCCAGAACTTTACTGATAGGATTGTATACATTTTAAATTACATTTCTATTCACATTCTGATTTAATAAATTTGCAATAAACTAATTATTAACAAACTCAGGCAACTTTAGTAATATTACTATCAGTACAAAACCACCTGCAGTTAAAAAAAAGCATGAGGACACATGAGGAGAGAGAACATAAATAGAAAGCTTGCAATTTAAAGACAAGATGAAAGGTGTTTTTAGAGCTCAGATGCACAGAGTATTACATACATTAGTTAATCCCAGTATAGTGCCTCCTGGTCAAGTACCCGAAAGTCTTTATTTGTATGATTTTCTATATTTGCTTAGGAGAGTTAGTAAAGCAGGACTGGTGGTAGCATAATCCAAAGAGATGTAATTCTGAAATGCATGCATCTGTTATTATTTACTGCGTTACTTAGATCCAAAAGAGGTCTATTTTATTTTCCACTGAATCAGTTCAGTGGTAAAACTCCATTTTGCAAGAGCTGGCAGCTTGAAGGTCCACAAGAAAAAAACGTAGGCTACGACAATTAGTTGTAACTTGCATAGTTTGTATTATTAGAGGTAGTGGAGAAAATGTCTTTTGCTTTTTAAAAGAATGTTTGTTTTCTGTCACCTGCATTCCGCAGTGATAATAAATAAAAACTCCCACAGTAGTCCCTGTCTATCCCAGATGGCATATAAATACCTATGAGAAAGTTAAAAGGTTTATAGAATTCATAAAAGGTAGGAGTCAAAATAAAGATGATGTTCATGAAAATAAAATTATTTCAAAAGAATTTGGCCTGTTTAAAATTCACAATGCCAAATATCCTTCGTTTGGTGTGATCTTTTTGTATTTTGCCTCAAATAGTCTATGGACAAAGGCATTATCTTTTATTGAAGACCTGCTAGAGGTTAGGGCTCTAATTTTACACCTGTAATTTTAATCTTCTCTAGATCTTTCACAGGTTTTTATCACTGAGAGTTCTTTGTTTCTGATCTAACATCACTGATGAAACTAAACCAAGTTTTAATTCCAATTTAGGTTAGATACCCACTACAATTTACCTAGCAAGACTTTTGAAGTAACCTCCTACTTTTGTTTATAGATGAGTTGTCAGCTGAAAGAGATAACAGTAAAGATTAGGGAAAGATAGCCTAGTTCTACTTGATGTTATAATATGAACTGCTCGCCCCTCTTTTTAGGAGAGTGTAAACAAAAAGATAAGATCCTGTTAAACATGATGAAAACAGTAAGTGCAAATCATACATCATATCAGAAAATGTAAAGGGGAAGAAGAGTGGATTAACAAAGTAATGCCTTTGACTGTCAAGAGCTTGCTGACTTGCAGAATTATGTGGGCAGCCTCTTGCACAAAAATTCTTGTCTCCAGTACTCAGTTAGGCTTCCTGTTTGCAATATTTTCCTAATTATTTGCTTGCTTTTAAGGTGCAGTTCGTGGCTGCATGCTTGTTCTTAATTTCATTATAATTTTTGAGACCTTACTCTCTCATTGCACTTCTCCCTTCTATCTTATCTATTCAGCCTTTTGATAGGCTGAATTATGGATATGAAAACTCAGGAAAAATATATGCTCTTCATCTGCTTGTTCCAGAATGCTTCACAGTTCCTATTAAGCCAAGCTCCCACTTCTTCTGATAAAGGATTATTCCTTGATGCCTTCATGACAGTGGAAGTCAAACACAAAGAAGGTCAGGTAAATGTGTCAGTGGAATTGCAGTGAAAATTCAAGGATTGACTTCAGTGATTTCTCTTCAGCAGTTTTGTTTTGAATAAAAGATATGTCATCTTTGAAGATGTTTAATTACCTTGCAGAAGGGCACCATGAATATTCATACAAATGTATTTTTTATGCAAAGTAAAAATCTTATGCTTGTCAAAAAAATGCCAGAATGCATTACTTTGTTTTGAGACTCAGTGAGTTCACATTTCTCATGAATGGATACATGACTTTAGCAGTGCAGGGTGCTGTCTCTAAGATAACTGTATGTTTTAGGATTATTTTGAGAGACTCGTTTCTGACATAGCTAGGGACAACTGCAGTCTGTATCTGAGATCTTCATAGCAGGAGAGCAGAGAAATTCTGGCTGTACATTCCTTATATGTCAGCTTGGGGCAGTACACTTAAAAGGCAGAAATAAATATTTCATCACAGACCATACCCACAATACTTTGTAAGTGAACGTTGAAAATATACTGAATAATTAGGTCTGTTATGTCATAGAATCATATAATAGTTCGGGTTGGAAGAGATCCTGTAGTACTCCAGGTGGGGTCTCACCAGACTGGAAGAGAGGGTCAAAATCACANTTGAAGCCATGCTGTCTGTTTTCAACGTAATTTGAAATTACAAGTGATGTAGCACTGTTGACTAACAAGATTATGGTGTGGGACCTTCATATGCAGTAGAGAACAGTAGATAATAAGGCAAATGTTGTTGTAATTCTTTAGGAATGTCAGACAGGATTACCAGGAGCCTTCTCTTCTCTTCTGGTATGAAATTATGCAGAAGGGAACAAATGAATTCAATGACTCTGTCACTGTTGAGGATCATCTGTTAAGCCACATCTCTGCATCCTCTTTGTTTCATGCAACCAGCAGGGGTGCAGGTACTGTCTATTAGCCAGTCTGTCTGCTATGACTTCTCCATGGGAAGTGCATAGCATGTTCGTGAAACTGGTATTATCAAATTTTAACAGCATTGGATTTGGGGGTATTTTTTTCAAGTACCGTTTATCCCAGTATTTCAGCTGAGAACTTTTTCCAAAACAGTGTTGTTTGGTTTTTTTTAAATACTTCAATTCAGTTTGTATTTAGAGTCATATTGAACAGAATCATTAATTCATATTTTACAGCAGAAGCCATTCCCATATGTTGGCAGCAGACTGTACAGAGGCAGACCTTTCATGTTACTGAGCAGCACTGACCCGAGTAATCTTGAAATTCACAAAACAATTCATGTGAACACATGGAGCTGATGTTCTCTGGCATCATCACTGTACATTGCGGTCAGCAGGCTGGTAATTGTATAAAATATTCTGCTCTGGGTATAGTACTATAAAAACTTTGAGGAACGTAATCTCACCAGCAAGATTAGAGTTTTCCTGGAGATAATCTTTGGCATGTTCAATTGCTGAAGTGTCCAGAACATGATTATCATCAGAGCTGTATGCTCTCATACGTCTCCTAGGTCTCTGTAAGGTCAGAGTCTCCCTTTCTCTGTCCTATTTGTCTTGGATCTCTCATTTCAGGTGAGAAGCAANTCAGGTGAGAAGCAAATAGATCTAAACTGGATTACCAGTATGTCCAGTGCTTTGCGTTTCTACTGCTCTTCTTAATTTCATCTGAAGATTAAGCATCCATTGTTGCTGGCTGCCTCTGAAACCCCTTCAGCTTCTTCATCCATTGTCAGAGGTCTCATGCTGTCATTTTCTTAACGTTTAAATTTGTTTCTGTCACACAATTTTATTCTTCTCAACTTCCTTCTTCTGCATGTCTGTGCTTACTTTTTCTTTCTCTGCAAGTTTATACAGCTTCTCTCTGCAGCGTTGTAGCCTGCATATACTTCCATTTCTCTGATTACTCTTGGATTTCTTTTGTCATTGTTTTCAATGTTTCAAATTGTCTTCATATTCCAGTGGGTGCCTAACCCCAGGTTCTAGCAAAGCAGACCCTAGACACATCAAGGCAGAGATCAGTGATAATAAGTTTAAGCAAAGGTGCTGGCTGTAGTGTCAGCAGATACTGAGCCCAAATTACACAGCACATGTGGCCCCAAATGTTGTGTGCAGGGAAGTCCATATTGAAGTTAGTGGGAGCTCTTACCATGTAAGCAATTCAAATCTTTAGGACTAAAATCAAGATGGTAGCACAATAGCTTGTTTTATGTTAAAGCAGCTACAAAGGTTATGTTGCAACACTAAGAATATACTTACAAAACAATAGATGCATTGTATATCAATATAAAACAGTATATTAAATTCTGTCTTCAAATGACATCTTTCATTGCTTTGAGAGACAATATCATATTATATTGTGCATATTTACAAATAAGACACTGCATTGTATGGACAAGACTATGTCTATTAAAAAAATCATTACAATCCAATCTTAATTACCTTAAGAATTTAACTGTGAAAATATCCTGTATTTTTATTTGTTTGGCATAAAGCTTTCTCTGTCACAGCTTGAAGAAATGTTAATTTGACAGATTTCAGTGTGTGTGAATAGATTTAAAACATATATGATCTTTCAAAGTATCAGATATGCATATCATCCCAATATTTTACAGTTAGAACATAATAGTCAGACCTCTACTGAAATTCACCTCTGTGGAAAATACTGAAAGGTCATGAGGTGCATCAGCTGACAACAAAATAATTAAACAGTATTTCTACAATTAACTGCTAAAGATGTTTCATAAATTCAACAAGAGAGTATTTCCAAAGAAATCAGCACTACCAATCAATTTTTTAATGGTTAAGGTCTAGCAAAGTTTTGATGCTCAGAAGTTCATTCATAATACTTTATATTAAGATGATGAGTGAAATAATTACAAATTCCTCCTGCTTAATTTTTCTCTGTACTGTTTTGTAGACTTACATTAATTATTGTTTTAATATAAGTATTTACATATATGCCAAACTTTAGGAAAAAAAACAGTAAGAAATGAAGTGTAAAGTAAACATCCGGAGAAAAAAGGCAGTTTCATCCAAGACTGTATCACAGAAAAATAATAGTAGCCCTAAAGATCTGGAGATCTCTACATTCCATTCTTTTCCTGTCCTGCTAAAATATAGTAATGCAATATATGCAGATCTATGTAATGATTTAATTAATATAGATCTCACACCACTTGATGAAGTGAGTAGATAAATCTTTTCTGATTTGACAAGTGCCAAGAGAGTAATTGAATTAAGTAACCCTACTAAAGCAAATCAACATCAGTACTGATACCAAAACGATATTTGTGTGACAGCATTATGAGCAGTTCCTTAGATTATATCTTTTGAGATGTTTTTGTTTAATTTGTATGCATAAGTATTTGAATGTCTGTCTGGGGGAATGTTAAAAGAGATTAGTTTCCAGTGATCCTGATGATTAGGTACTGTCAAGATTGATTAAATTTTCCCAAATGTAGAGGCACCAAATTGCCAATCACCTTGAAAAGTCTGAATTTTAGATTTCAGTGCTTCTCCTACATCTCTCCTTAGCAAGTTACCTGTATAAAGGCAGTGACTTGTGACGTTTCTGGGAGGGGAAGGCACTGCCATTTCTGTAATGTGTGTTGCGCTGTCCTGACGAATTTTTTGCATAACCACTGTTGGAGTTTATGAAGCACATGCAAAAACATATACGTTTCTTGAATGTCTGCTGGTTCCTTATCTTTGTGTCTTTTACTGTGATATTGTAGAGCTTGGATCATATGGAAACCTAAAATATTATGACACAATGACTGAAGAAGGTAAGAAATATTTTAGAATTGTATCAGCTTTTCTTGAAGCCCTTTAAGCGCCTTCTATGCATTTACTTTTTCCTTCATTTTTCGTAATCCTATTTTGAGTTTCTCCATTTTTTTATAACTCCTTTTTGCATGTCTTCATTGACGGCGCGATCAGTTATGGCTCTTTTTTCAAGTTTTTGTTTTCAGCATTTCAGTTTTGCTATTTCAGATAAGGAAATACAATGGAATGCTTTTATTAAAGAACATGCATACAAAACCACTCTGGTGAATTATATGGCACAATATAACATACATTGTAGCTGCTTATTTTATACCATGTTTTACAATACATTCAAGAGGATGAATTGATTTATGGAAGTTCAAATCACTCAGTTGGAGAGCAGTTATTAAGTGACTTCAATCTGCCATCTTACTCAAAAGTAATGAATAAACTTTGAAAACTAGGCATGACTATTCCTGGAGTATTAATTGTATGCTTAATTGCAATGCAAAAATTATGCCATTTAAAGTCCTGATTCTAGCAATACAAGAAGGAAGTAATTAGGCCCTGAATCACGGCTCAATGAAATCTCAGGAAATTTTTCTGCTGATTCAGAAGCATCGCAGTTTATTATACTAATTCAGGAAAGCAGTTAAGTGTGTACTAAATTTCCAGCACAGGCTATCAGTCCTCATGTGGTCAGCATTTCTGTCATTTGGACGTTTCCCCGAAATGAGACCCGATTGTCTGTAGGATCAAGGCCTGTTGCCCAGCTCTCTGACTGGAATGCCAGACAGATGGTTTCATGACTGTTCAGTTTAGTAATTGGTAACGTGTTTGAGGCTGGAGATAAGCTTGAGGGCTACAGGAAAGTTAGCAGCCTGTTCCTGCTTATTTTACTGTTGGAAATACAAGACAGATAGCTTAACTATCTTCTTAAAAACAGTTATTTTCTAGTTTAGATTAATCTTGCAGTTTAAAAGGTTTTAAGAAAGCCTTCATTATATCACTTACTCATGATCATGACTCCAGGGGGCCGGTAAGAGAAGAAGTGATAACTTCTGACTCTTTCACATTTTCTGCATCTGCTGTACTCAGATATAACCATACTATTCTGGGGCTGGTTGGAGGAGACAGTTCCTTCCACCTTTGTGCCTGAGATTGTAAGATGCTGTTTTCTGCTGTAGCAGACATGACCTCGTAGGGCAGTCTTGTGACACCACCCACTGTTGTCCAGATTCAGTATCTGGTTCAGAGGGGTGGCACTGATACATGAAAAGAAGCTTTTTACCAGGCAAACTGTGGTGTCTGTATTGTTTAAACACACCTCTCAAGCACCTGAAATGAGGCCATTCAGATATAGCTACCAAGCTAAAACCTTTGCAGTATGTCTTATCTCAAGTCTTCATTAGAATCAAGATGTGAAGGTCATTTCTTTTTGTAGCCTCAGAGCTGGGTATGCTAAAGTTTTTATTTTTTATTCTGAAGTATTAAATCTATCATCTCAAAAGTAGTTACTACCTTAATAGCCTTCATAAATACTCTATTGACAGATAAATGTATCTATTTGTGGGAAAATACCCATGGAAGTATGATATATGCAATATATGTATCTATTAATACGGTGCCTATGCTGAAGTAATGCTGTTAATATTCAACATAATCTCAGAAAGCACTCCTTATGAATTTATAGCCCAGAACCATACTGTAGCAATAGCAAAAATCCAGCAGTAAAAATGTTCCAGTAGCAAAAATAAGAATAGAAGCTCTTTATCTTTAGGAGTATTAATGCTGACAAGAGTCCATGATACATTTTACCTTCTCAAATACAACTGTCATCATTTTCACATCTTTCACAAAGCAAGCAATGAATAGTATATCCCAGACGCTGTATTTACATCAAAGTGTGCTATATTTTGAGCTTTTTGATTGGGTTTTGAGAAGAATAATCACTAACACACGGCATCACACTTACCTGCATTATCTGTTTTCCACTTTCTCTTCCTTTTTTGACTTAGCTTTTTATATGTTTTTTACAGAAAGTCAGACACAGCAACATGTAAACCTGGATAAAAATCCATGTGTTTTGTTTTTTTTTTTCTGATATAGTACATCCTTATCTCCAGGTCCTCAAACCCTGAGTTGAGATAGGTAACAAATCTTTCAGTCCTCCAATGGAGAAGTACAGGCACAGCTATTCATGCTGCTACATCAAAACAATCAGAGATGAAAAGTGATGGTTAGGTCCCAATACACTATCTGATACAGCCTAGTAGCCAGAGGGCAATTGTGCTCCAGTTCTCAGAAACTGCTCTCTGTTGTTTTGTTTGCTCTTACTTGGTCTGCAAGTTACTTTAAATTAAAAGCAGATTAATCCAGCCCAACTGGAAGAGACAATATACCCTACCAGATGGAAAGGGACCCTCATAGTGATCTTCTGCTTTCAAGTATCCTCCACCAACAGCATACAACATGACAAAACTGTATATATTTTTATTTTATGCTTCTGTGAGATGTTAAAGGAAAAAGCACATTGTGTGGATTTCTGGAACTGATCAGTTGTGACCCATGAGTTGTGTTCCACAACTGGTCACAAGCAGGACTGGTAGGTACAGTTGAGACTGCTCAGCAGCCACAGATTTGACATCTTCAGACTCATGAAAGTTTGTTTATAGCTGCATAGATGTAGTAATCTGTGTTTGATCAAAGACTGAAAACTAGACAAATAATAGAAGCTTGAATTTTTTTCAGTGAGTGAATTGCTGAATATATAACGATTTTCCTATCAAATCAAAGTCTTTTCTGACCCAGGGAATCTGTAGCCTGCAATTTAGATTGTAGTCAAAGGACTAACTTTTTAATACGTGCTTGATCAGGTGGAGGATCTCTGCCAACTGGTGCCAGTTGGAGTTGCTCATGAAGATTAAGGTGTCAGATATTGTGCAATGCTGAGGTGTTTACATATACTCAAATAAAACAAATTTATTATTAAGCTACTTTCTTTGCTAATCACCTGGCTAGTCATCTGTTCCTTCTACCTCATCCTTCGTAAACTTAAAATAAACTGCAAAATCTGAGTTCAGCAAATCTAGTTTAATTTGGAATTTTCTGTAACAATCTATCCCTTTTTTGATTTGTGGACTCAACCATTTTCATTCACCTAAACTCTCATGATACCAGCTGGTGTGAAAATTACTCTTGGGTAGTCAAACACATAGTACATAAAGAGGAAATGTAAGTTCCTACTCCTTAAAAAATAAGAACAGTGACATAAAATTCTTATGGATTGTTTCAGTAACCCCATTTAAAGACAAGAAAAAAGGCATGAGAGAGAGTCTGTGCCCAAGATTAAACCTTTGAAGATTTCTGTAGATTTGAATGACTTAGAAATACGCTGAGATAGTCCTTTTTCCTGGTGGCTCTGTGCTTCCACCTTCCTGAACGAATTTTGACTCGCTTTGAAGAAGGAAAATAGCAGGGAAAGGGAGGGAGGAGAAATAGCTCTGCTGTCTTTTTACATCTCGCTGTCTTTGTTCAGTCTGGCACTACTACTTTCCTCAGTTTCTTTCTTTGGATAGTCACTATTATGTCTTTTAATGATTTCCGTACACTGTTACCTACCCTGAGTGAATGAAATGAAAGGTAATGATGTAAAGTAAGCTGAACTGTGCATGTACTTAAAATTAAAAATAAACAAAAATACATTTTGCTTTCCATTCAATAATGCCTCAAGTTACTCTGTTTAAATTAAAGTTACACTTTAATTCAACTTTTTAAATTAAACTTTAAATTAAAAGGTCCTAAACCATTCTTGAGGAAGTGGAGATGTGAATGGTTCCACAAATAATTCTCAGAAAATGTGTGAGTTGCATTATTTGCGTCCCTTGCAAAAAAGTGCTTCTGTGTATTTGGACATCACAAGCCAAATTCACAAGCATATGAAGCTGAGTATGAAACCTGAAGGAATCCTTTAGCAAACTGACATACATGTTGTATTATGCAGGCAAATTTCAGTATCTACACGTTTCTGGTTAAGCAGTTCTTAAAATACCCCTAGTGCTTCAAAAGAAGATTGGAACAGACTTGACTCTTAGCATTTCAGCTTAAATTATTTGGAGATAGATTTGCTTTTTTTCCAGGTTTGTTTGGTTGGTTTTGGTTTGGTTTGTTTTTTTTTTTTTTCCCTTCCCTTACCTGATATCACAAACAATGCATTTATTCTCTCTCTCTTTCTTTCTTTCTTTGACTCTTTGTTTCTTCTTCTCTTGTAACTGTAATCTCTGCGAGTGGACCTGTGCACTGAACTAGTGAGATGGCTTGCTGTTTATAAGTGTGTACTATACTTAGATACTCATCTGCAGGAAATTCTACTCTAGGCACTGTGTACACACACACACACAAAAAATTAAAAAAATCTTTGCGATATATTGTGAATGGCTAATTTTTTTTGAGCATTATGTATTTGTGAAAAGATACTGGTATGCTTCTTCATACAGTACTGGTATGCTGCTTCTCACACAGGAGTCTTCATACAGGGATTTGAAGCTCCCATTTGCAAGAAGGGCACAGAGTATTTCTTTCTTGACTAATGATTTGGTTTTGTATGTATTTTATTTTATCTTGGAAATGGTGACTGTTATCCAACTAAATGAGTTAATTCATGACTTCCCACTTAACTTCCCACTGTTAATCAGTTATTCGATTCCACTGAAATATCTTTTGGTCTTAAGCCTATGCTGTTTTTACTGAAGGGACACCAGCAGTTTTCAATGCATTTTTTTAACTACAAGTGAAGAATTAAAGCAGTCACCTGTATGGTAATAATGTTCTTAATTAGAAGTGCACTCTACTATAGCCATGAGTAATAATTATAAAAGAAGATTTATAAAGACCTAAACAGCTATAGTAGTGAGGATAACAATAAAGGCAGATAAATCATCTTTCTACATGACATGGACTGTCATAATTTGTCCAAAGAGTGCTTAAATAGAATGATCAACTGATGTAGATAAAGGATGAAATTAATTTCACTTAATATTTGCCATCTTTGACATTACCTAATTCGAATGTGTCATTTGAACTCTGTGGTCAGTGAAGAATGACAGGACCTGGGAGCTCTCTTAGGATGGGATGAGTTGCCCTGGAGACAGATGATAAGTTTTCATGGTTAACCTCATGAGAGACAAAATACACCTGACAGGTTGAGAGAAAAACTTGCCTTTGAGAAGCTGGTATAGAAGTCATGTATTCTGGAGATTTATTCTTCCCCTTCTGAAGTATCTATCAAAGTCACAGGCACAAAGCTGAGTGCAAAGTGACAAAGTTGACCACAGTCACCATGATGAGTTCATCTGAAATTCTGTGTTACTGTACTACTAATTGAGACCTGAAACTGTGTCTATTTATAATTTATTCATCTGTATTCATCTTGTGTTCAAGCTGAATTCCTACACCAGCACTTTTATAGATGGAACTTTATTAATTGCTTCCAAAGAAAAATAATAGCTTTTGTTTTCAATTTCTTGTTCAATTTGTTGCTGAGTTCTTAGAACAGAAAAAATAATATATATATATATCCACTAAAAGGAAAATAATGTGTAAGAGAACATTAGATATCGGAATTCACAGAACAGGAAAAAAAAAATTATTTCCACTAAAAAGAAAAAAGCATATGTGAGAACATCAGATAGCTGAGTTCTCAGAACAGGAAAGAAAGTACATTTTTATTTCCACTAAGAAGGAAAAAAAAGTACATATGAGAACATCAGATAGTGTTTAATAACTGATTGCAGTTTGAGGAGGGATGGAAATACATTATCAACACTGATTTATGGAGCATAAACTATGGCAAAGAAACTTGGCTTCTCTAATGGATGCATTTTAATAATTACAATACTTTCTTTTAGGAAAGTTCAAGGAAAGGGCATCAATTCTGCATAAGATCGCCAAGAAGAAGTGCCAGGTGGAAGACAGTGAAAGGCAGAATGGAGCTGCTAATCATGGTGAGTGCAGCAGTACAGATTTATCACCTGTTCCTGAGGGCCTTTTTCACTGTTGTATTTTGCTTGAAAATCCTTAGGGATTATTTTCTATTTCATTTATTCTATTTTAGTAAAAATGTTCTGATTCCCTATCCAAAAGAGTATGAAACTTATGGACAGGACAGAAGTTAAGTGCAAGAAGATGAAGTCAGTTAAGGTATATAGAAAGCCTCCTGGCAGGGTTGAAAACATTAAAAAACAATGCTTATTTTGGATATGTGTTAAAGTGACAGAAACAGAAAGAAGTGACTCACATTTTACCTGTGAAAATTTAATAAATTTGTGCTCTAGGAGACTGTGTTTTATGTGGTAACAGCCTTGTCACAAAAGTAAACAACATTCATATTTAAGATTTTATTTGTTTACCCAAAAAAATCCAGTGTTTATGCTAAGAGTCATTTAGGTCCATCTTTACTAATTGTGCAAAATTAGCTCACTATGTTTTTCCATTAAGGGTAAGAATTTGTATTTTATTTCGAAAGTTTTTATACTAAAAGAAAACCTGTAATGTGTCCTGTTTCTTTGGTAAAGCTGTCCTTTACCTCGGCATGTTCTCTGCTTTAAAAAACCTGACGCAAATGGGTCTGTTCAAAGCTGAATCATTTTATTAGGTAACGCTTTTTCTGGCATTGTGCTATGTTTAGATACTATCTGCTTCTAGAATCAAGCAGTTAGATGGAACAGTCTGTTAATAAACTATAATGCTGTCTGTGGGGTTAAGAGAGAACACACATGCACTGAAATAATTACAGATAGTCTGGCACTCTGCTGTGACTGTGATCTCCGATTTTTAATTTAGAAAAATCTCAGGATATCAGTAATGTAACTAGATGGCTGTATTTACTTCTGTGCACAAAAGCATACCATAAGGCATGTTGAACTTGAGTTAGAAATTTCATACTGCTATTCCCCATAACTTTATGTTGTCCATGGGAATTTTTGCCATTGACACTTCTATCTAGTAGATACTTAAAGAGATAATTACTGTTTAGAAAATGCCAGGATTATCAAATTAAGAATAAATTTTAATAAATATGGCATCAGAAACCAAAGGCCTGGTCTTATACCTTTAATTCCTGTAAAAGTTTAGCACAAGGACTACAGGATACTGTTTTAAATATCCTCTGTCACTGGATGTTATTGGACCATCCATTGACTCTTTTCACACATTTTTGCATGAGAATGAGCATGATTACAGCTTGGAAATAAATTTACTTCTTGCAGGAGTTACTGTGTTATAAATGTTCAAAAGATTATCTTGATGAATATATTCCCTCACCTATAAATGTAATACTCTTTAATGTCTAGGGATAATGCTACATGTCACTTTTAACCTGAATTACTAGGCTTAGTAAGTTAGCATAAACAAAGATCACTGAATGTAAAATGCAAAAAATGTAAAATTTTCTAGGACATGAGTACCAGTAGAACAATTTCTTCAAATGCAAGCTTTCATAAGAACTTTATTCAAAATGTGTACTGGTCAAATGGAAGACACATTTTTAGTCTCTCTTTTAAAGGCAGATGATGGCCCACCTTCAGTATTTGATGATTTGCATAGACTGAATATATGGCAGGATTTTCACTAATACATCCATTACTTAACATTCTGCTTTGTTGCTTTCCCATTTTTGGTTGACACCACAGAAAAAAGTGCAAAAGTGGAGGTTGAAGTAACACCACCAAGTGATTCAGGACCAATGCAGAATGGAATCGCCCATAACGTTGATGAAGAGGTTAATGTAATTTTTATTCTTATTTTTATATTGGTAAATATATTACATGTTTGATTGTGCTTTTCCATGGAAATATACATGATAATAGCAACAAGTTGTTAATAGTAATTGTCTGTGATGTATTTAATCTTCATTTACAATTGAACCTAATGTTTAGTTTGCCATATATAAAGCTTTCCCTGTCCTTCTAGGTGGTAGACTGCAGTGTATTACTTTAGGAAAGGTATTTTTACTTATCAGTTTAGATGTTCACATACAGGTAAATGGAAATTGCTTGTCTGATTATCATCATATTGCATGAAACCTGTTCACTGAACCAGGTAGCCTGTCACATTGTGTTTCATGAGATAGAAGTAGTTATAAAAGGAGTTGTACACAAACTTCTCCATCTTGTCATCTTTTATCTTGAGACAAATAACAAATTGATCTGAATGAGACATAGTATACTAATTTTTATAGTATAATAAACTAATATAATAGTATACTAGTTTGGGTTTTTTTCACTGAAAGAGTTGTTAAGCATTTGGAGAATCTGCCTGTGGAAGTGGCTGAATCACCACCCCTGGCCATATTT
>VWZY01010069.1:18590-35181 GCA_013399075.1 Chloroceryle aenea
GTTGCCAAAAGTGGTCAGGAATGTGGTCTGTGGTTTCTGAATCTTCACAATAAATTGAACGGAATCTGCCTTGCAACAGCTGGTCTTATGACTCCTGGAAGGTCAGGCTCATATTTGCATGCTTGAGATGTCTCTTCTCAAGTTTTAGCCCCTGCCCTTCTTTTGAGGATGCTGAGAAGGTCTATTTATGTCAATCCCTCTCTTGCCTGTGAGCAGGCAACATCACAAGGTGTCCTTTCTTCATTACACATCATCTTTGATTTTGGGTTTTTTCCATCCTTCTCCTGTCCTTATCTCTGCATTGCATATGGTGCAGAAAACAGATGTTAGATAAGATCCCAAAGTCATTGAGCATTTTACTTCTTTCCTTTTTCATTCCAGGGATACAGTTAGTCTGTTGTGGCAACATCCAGGTTTTCTCGGTGTTTCACCAACAGCCTTTAATGCCAAGTCCTCCCTTCTCTGATTCAACTCTGACTTGCAGCCCCTTCAGCAAGGGATTGATACTGCCATGGGCATTTGGGAGCTGAGGGGCAGATGCTTGTGTTTGGAGTTCACTGCTCAGGAGGCTTCCAGAATGGGAAATTGGGCAACTCTAAGCCTGTCCAAGTGTCTCCCAGCAGGAGAACCATCGAGGATGGCAGCACAGGCAGGTTGAAGGCTACTTCAAGGGGTTTTTGACAAGCTTCTCTCTGAAGAGAGGCTGTTCTGTGGAAAAAAAACAAGCCACCTTATGTTGTCCTCAAACAATATCAGCTGTTGTCATCTCTCATCCTTTCTCTTGCGCGATATGAGCTCACTGGGGATGGACATCAGCCTGAAAACAGGAAAGGGAAGCTACTTCAGAGGCCCTTAAATTTGTATTATGACACTTTAATTCTCTTTCTGGCTGCTTTTGCTTTGGCCTGGTGTGTTTTTTCCGATGGAGATGAGAGGGGGGGATGAGGAGATGGAAAAGAAAGAAGCCATTCTCTCAGAAGGGCTGAGGTTTTTTTGAAAGCAAAACTCTTAATGTACGCATTCCTGACCTCTTGTGCTATTTGTTTTTGCAAGTCTGTTTAGCACTAATTGGCTCAGCAGAGCACATTATTGATTCAAGCCTATAACCTCAGGTTTCTGCCTAGGGAAAAATGAAGTGCCTCATGTTTTCTTGCCCAAGGCATCTTGGGTTGCAAAGATGAACGATCATGGTGAAGCTCATTAGGGGCATAGTCTGGAATACCTATAAAGTTGGTATTTGAAAGCCAGGGGGTAGGGAGTTTAGGGTTTATAAACTTGGTTTCTGCTTTAATCTTCCAAGCTTTTGGGGCTGGCAAAAGTAAGCAAAATGTTTCCATTATTTCCTGTTTTGATGGTGCCACAAACATCTGCTGGAGCAGGCTGGTGGCAGGTTGGTGCTTCTACTTCTGTCCCAGATGAACAAGAGAGCAAAAATAAAGGTTAAAAACCTACTTATGTGTTTAAAATGGGGACTGAAATTTCTACTTCTGCCTTGAAGCATTGCTGGTACATATGGCTGATGCAAGTTGGGCTGTACTAACGTGATACGTATTATGGTTTGCATTAGGTGTTATTGGAAACAACAAAGCTATTGGAAAATACATCACCACTATGATCTTTCTGTATTTTGCCTGCCTCCTTCCAGCCATTGCCTTTGGGTCACTCAATGATGAAAATACCCGAGGAGCTATTGGTAAGTCCATCAGCTTTGTGCATCTGTTAGCAGGTGCTGTGTAGTCAAGCTGAGTAGCTGTGGTCACAGGAAACGTTGATAGTTGTTTATCTGATGAACAGGACACCCCTGAAGGCTTTTCTCATTGTTACATTCACCACTTTTTCTCAGGAGACTATGAAATTGAACATTACTTAGCACAGTATCATCTGACCTGGAGTGATACAGTTACATGCTACTGTACTTTGAAGTGATGTTCACTTTATGTTGCTGTCTGCCCAGTTTTCCTAGCTGATCTGAATTTGATTGCCAGTATCCAAACTCCTGGGATAGTGAGGGATGCTCTTCTCTATCCCAGGGGTGGACATGTAGCAGTTCATAATGATGTTGCAGTTCATGGGGGTCTTAATTGGGATCTTGCCCTGAAGGCCTCCAGAAACACTGGATATGTCTTCATAGTTGTTGAAAAGAAAATAATCTAACCAAACTAACAACAAAAAATAATAATGATAAAACCCAGAAAAACAATCACAAAACCAATTAAAAAAAAAAACCCAAACCCGAAAACCAAATCAAAAAACCCCCAAACCAACAACAAAACCCAAGCAAAAAACCCCCACCCAACTTTCATAGGTCAACATCTGGAAGCCTGATGACATCCTAAATTATTGGTGCAAGTTTACTGGCAGTTTACTTCTTGCTTTCACAATGTCTCACCTCTATACCCTGAGAGCATTGTTCTTACTCATTCTATGCCCTGTAAATCCTCCTTTGTGGGGGAGGTGTTGGTTAAAATCCTTGTTTCTTTTCCTCCTTTTTAATTACTTGTAGATGTGCAGAAGACAATCGTCGGCCAGTGTATTGGGGGGCTGCTTTATGCACTCTTTTCGGGGCAACCTCTAGTTGTACTCCTCACTACAGCTCCTTTAGCACTCTACATCAATGGTAAGTCTGTTGAACTCGTACACTGGGACTGGCAGGGTTGTTATCAGTGGAATGGGGCTTTAAAGGGCTTCTTCTGGTGCTGAGGGGGAGGGGTTCAGTGAAAATTGGTTTCTAAAGGTATCATCTTGCATGGAAAAAACCCAAACATCTTGTGAGAATAAGGGAGGAGGAAATCTTCATCTGATGGTTTTCTTGTGTGGCTGCATTAAAGCAGCTTGAGTGTGAGAGCCTCAGACAAAATTTGGGAGGTTTTTGCTGGGTGTTTTGAATTGCCCTGCTAAAGTGTGATCAATAGCTTGCCAGTTACAACTGCGAGATGTGACTGAGCCAAAGGTACAAGGGAGCAAACTCAATATCTCCAGGAACAATCACAATGGCTATGACTGTAGCTTGAAAGGTTTAAGCCATACAATTTTGTCCACAATGCAACAACTGAGTAAGTAAACGTGGTGCAAAAGCACTTGGGAGATCCTTTGTTCAACAGCACCTCAAAATGTGAGCCAGAGCAAATTCCCAGGGCTGATTTTGTGGCCTTGACCCTTAAAGATGATTTGAGCATTGCAGGAGAATATTCTTCCAAGTGCTTCTCCCCATTTCTAATGAAGTTAAGGGATGGGAAAGGGGAAACCGGGTGGGATTGATCTGGTGTTGATCCCAGAGTGTAAGAACAGGAATTTAATGCTATCTGCTATTAAGTGTGTTGCAGTGAAGCCTTGAAATCAGTTCTTTTTGCCATCGAGCAGATGGGAATCACAGGGTGGCAATGACAGAAGTTTAACCTGACACGTGCACGCTTCATTTTTGCAGTCATCCAAGGAATCTGCGATGACTACAACTTGGATTTCAATGCTTTCTATGCCTGGATTGGACTGTGGAACAGCTTTTTCCTTGTGATGTATTCCCTCTTTAATTTCAGTCTTCTGATGAAGCTCTTTAAAAGGTAGCTATTTTCAAGAAGTCATATTTTGATCAGATTATTCAGCAAATGGAAAAATTATACAGTCCACAAGCTCCTTAATTACAAACTTGCTGCAAAATGTATTTTGCAAGATGAGGCTAGTATCATATCAGCTTATTGTTCCAGCTTGAAAGAGGCACTTAAAGATTCACTGGGGTTTGTTTCCGGAGTTGGAGTCTAACTAAACTGGGTATATTTTCATGGAAATGTATGAATGTGCTGATTTTCTTTTGAATGGAGTTGAATGCAGATTCTGCTAATGTCTGTATTAATTCCTGGGATTTTTCCATAGGTCAATAGAAGAAATAATTGCACTTTTTATATCCATCACATTTGTGGCTGATGCCATCAAAGGCATTATTAAAGGTAAGTGTCACGCTGCTGGTTTTTCAGCACAGATCTCTTGCTTTGCTTCTCTGTCAAAGGGAAACACAAGGCTGCAAAGACATGTGATGTTTGCTTGTTCCGTGTTCATTTGGGGTCTTCACAGGGGGGGAAAAAAAGGCAATGAGAGATTGAATCAGCCCTGTGACAGCAATTTACCTGGATATGCAGAATTTCGGTCAGCTCAAATTTCACTTAGCTGAGGTAGAATTAATGTCCCAACTTAAATGGAGAAATGATATTAATGTTGCAGTGAAAGCCTTTCCCTAATACTACTTTCTTCTGTCCTGGCAACAAAAAAAGCCCACCAAATATCCAACTGAAATGCAATGCATCTAGATGATTTTACTTGCTAGGTCATTAAAACAACACGGAGGGGAGTTGAAAGATCTGTTGAGATTGCCCATTCATATGTGAACTGCTCTTCTTTAATGGCAGTTTAAGTACTGCAGTGCCTTCCAGTATGCTCCTGAAGTTATTCTGGTCCTTCCAACCATCTAGTCCCTATTTCTAGGTTAAGTGCTAGGTGTGTACCCATGATCAGATTTGGGGTTTAACAAATTTAATAGGATGAGGGGTAACGGCCTCAAACTGGAAGAGGGGAGATTTAGAATAGAAATTGGGAAGAAGTTCTTCACTCTGAGGGTGGTGAGACCCTGGCACAGGTTGCCCAGGGAAGCTGTGGATGCTCCATCACTGGATGTGTTCAAGACCAGGTTGGATGGGGCTTGGAGCAACCTGCTCTAGTGGAGGCACTCATGACAGGTGGGTTGGAACTAGGTGATCTTTAAGGTCCCTTCCAACTTAAACCATTCTGTGATGCTTTGGAATTTCTCCAGCACCTCTCTCCTTCCTGATCAGGATTTGCAGGAGGTATTTCTGAAGGTGAAAGGTGTTTGGAAAATGCCACATGAATGGCAGCTTTTCTGCTCACCTCAGTGAGGAGCTGGGCAAGTCTGCTTTCCATGTTTTTCATGACCTGTTGTCCAACAGCCCCAAGTTTATGCTATCCTTTGAAATCCTCTAGGACATACCTAAAGCACACTGAGCACATCCCTTGTTTTCAAGATCCTCGGGCTGTGCTCATTATGGTATGTTGCATGCAAGGAGAACATCTTCAAAGAGCAAGTCTGACACTGCAGAACAATTTGAATACTTCTCCGCTTCGTTGGGAATCCTTAATTTGGCTCCTTGGGCATATGCTTTGATTGTGCAATCAAGAGGCTTTTTTTTCCCCCCCTCTCTGCCAAACACCTGCATCTTCGAAATATCCTGCTAAGACAAAGCTTGGTGAAAGAGAAACTGTTCTGGATACTTCTACTTTCTCCTTGCTCACTGTGTAGCTGTGAGGTTTGTTTAATGTGTGCTGTTAGTGCCCTGTTCTGGAGGCACGGGACAATCTCTCTGTGGCACTGAGGTGTTCCTCAACAGAAGGTTCAACTGCTCTCTAAAATAAATTAGCAAATGCAAGTGTTTGCAGCTCTTCTCTAGTAGAGGGCTGAGGGGGGAGTAGGGTGCAGGCTAAAGGTACAGGAAGCACCTGGTGATCTCTGATTCGGTGATGTTGGCTGCCAGACTTTTCAGGAATATGCCAAGTAATCCCTCGGAGTATTGCAGTGGGGACACCAGAGAATCCTGCACGTTAATTACTGCATTAGTGTAATTTTCCCTTGGACTTGGGAAACCCTGAATTGTAGGAGCAGTGGTAATAAAATCAAACCAATGCTCCACTCATTTGCCAGCTCACGTCAGCTTCAGATGCATCTGGAAACATTCAGTGCATCAACAGATGAGACCCCAGGTTCAGCCGTGTTCCCAGATGGGGAGGGGCATTGATGCTGACAGGCACTGACTTGATCCTCGTGTTTCAATGCATGACACCAGCACAGCTCATGGCCTCATGCTTTTCTTTCTTCCACCCCTGTTTTGTGGCAGGAGGTGATGGGTGCATCTGCCAGCCACCTCCTCCTCCCACTCAAAGCTTTGAGCAGTGAAGTAGAAAGAGAAAGCTTGTGTCTTCCTACAGTCATAAAATGGTTTGGATTCCAAGGGACTTTTAAAGGCCATCTAGTCCCATCCCCCTGCCATGAGCAGGAACACCTGCAACTAGAGCAGGGTGCTCAGAACCCCAGCCCACCTGACCTGGAATGGTTCCAGGGATGAGGTTTCTAACCACATCTCTGGGCAACCTGGGCTAGTGTCTCACCAAGAACTTTCAGCATCTTCTCCGTGCTTTTAAATGTGTTCTGGTAATGTCTAGAAATGTGTTCTGGTAATGTCTAGACAGCTGTCAGTGACTTTGGACTCCTTCAGTGCCAGGGCACAAGCTGCTCTTGCTCAGACACGTTTTCCAGTCTGCTCATAGCCTTGATTTATGTATTTTTTTTGCAAGGTACTCCTGCAGGAAAGCAGGGGGGAGGGCTGCAAGGCTGTACAGAGGAATCGAGCCATGTGCCTTCATGCTATCCTGGTGACACTTTGTTTTTGACGTGTGGCCCAGCCACCGAAGCTGTGTTTGTTTGATCTTGACATCTGCACTCTGCAGGAAATGGTGGTGAACCGGCTGGAGCAAACAAAGCCAGTTAAATGTTGTCGGAGGGAACTTGAGCCACATGCTGGGCTGGAGAACAGCTCCGTTCAGCGAGGGCACCACCTGCTTTGCTGCTCTCTCTGAATGTGGGCAGCAAGAGTCACTTGGCTCTGCTAAACAAAACCAAGCAAACCTTAAACCTGCAGAAATCCAATCGTTTATAACAAGTTGGTGGTGCAGGACGAAGGCCCCCACTACCCATCTTGGCACGTTCTC
The DNA here is from genome assembly GCA_013399075.1 of Chloroceryle aenea. Classification (NCBI taxonomy): domain Eukaryota; kingdom Metazoa; phylum Chordata; class Aves; order Coraciiformes; family Cerylidae; genus Chloroceryle; species Chloroceryle aenea. The sequence goes on from VWZY01010069.1 coordinate 25,356, forward strand.
CTTGTTTGAACTAAATTGAGAGAAAAGTCCAAGTTTCTTCCTCTATACCCAGGACTGAGTGGAGCAATCCTACCTGGTTTTGAGGTGGCTGTAGGTGGAACTGTAGCCGCAGAGATCATGGACATAGATGTTATCAGGCTGAACGCAGGGCACCAAAGATGAGCTCAGCCCTCAATGTAGGATTGCAACATAGCAAAGTGTGGGGAATTGAGAAAATCCCCAAGACTCCCAAAAAAGTAACTAGTTTCTGATTCATTCCTGCTAATCCCCAGGAAATGCTGCCTTGATCACTTTTGTCACAAGTCTCCTTTAAGGTTCAGAGCCAGAAACTCCACCAAGCTGTTCTGTGCCGGTGCGTGGGTCATCCCAAGGCTCTGTGCCTCAGTTTACCTGTTTGCAAAGCAGATGTGGGTGTCCTGCCTGGGCTTGATGCAGCTGTGAGGCCAGAGGGAGGAAATGAGAGCAGAGCCTCTTCCGTAGCACGCTGAGGCAGAAATACGCAGCGCTAACGAGTTTGCTGCTTCCCGGGAGGACTTTTTCTCCTGCTTTACCAGTGGAATGATCTCCTCATTTCCAGCTGCTGCCCAAAGCAAATGGGAAGGTTAAATCTTGAGCTGTAAACCTTTTATGATCTTTAAATTTATATGCAGAAGTACTGAATGTGAAGTCACCAGTCTTGTGACCTTCATGCCCCTGTTGTCCCCATCCACTTGTTGAATACTTGGACTCCTTTTAACAGGACTTAAACATAAACGTAACTTAATTAAAACATAAAGGTGGTACAAAAAATAAATTACTACTGTTATTAAAATGGCAGTGTAGCTAAACATGGGACATTTTACACCAGGTCAAGCTCCAAACTAGCAGTGACACAAACTGCGAACACAAATTTGGCTTCAGCCAGATTCAAGGTGGTTGCAAAACCCAACTGTGCTTTGTAAGAATGTTTTAAGTTTGTTTTGCCTGTCTTCAAATATTTAGATTTACTGTTTGTTTTGCCTGCTTTTCCTCTAGCTGCTGCAGATGGAAAAGCTGAGGTGCTTGGGGCATCCAAGAACTTGATTATTATCTGGGGACAGGGGCAAATGTTATGAGGAGCGTTAAGCTTCAGCTTGTTGTATTTTTGCCTAAAGAGGATGATTTTATCCTAAACTTTTGAGTTTCCCAATGCAAAATTTGAAGGGGTATTTTGACTAAAAGAAAAGTTGAGGGGACTGCAAAGCTCTGAAGTGATGGTTTCCATCCCCCTGTATCTTCACACTGGGGTGAGCAAGTGCTGCCTGCTGCCATTGATCACACAACGCGGGAGTACCGAGGCTGCAGAGCCCAACTCCGAGCTTCTGGTTCCACTTGTTCTTTGTGGCACCTCAGGCTCCCCAAAGAGGTGAAATCATCCCACAACCACATTTATATGCTTGAAGCCAGGCAATGCCATGGAAATGGGAACACAGCTGTCTAAATGCTTAAGAGCAAGAGCGTATTACAACTGTTAATTACTTTTATAAATGCCTCTGAGCTAACCTAATAGATTTACAAACAGTTCCAGAGTCATTACTGGGTGTTTCCCTTGTACTGGTTTACTTCAGGTGCTCTGTAACCCTCTTTCAATTTGCAGCTTAAATTCAAATGTTCTGCCAGGTTTTGCATCGAAACAGCACTTGTAAAATCCAGACCAGCCTTGGAGGCAACAGTAATTATTGTACATTATGTAGTCCACTTAAGGATCTGTGCAGCCTGGCTGCTCTTCATTTTTTCAGAGATTCTGATGGAATTTTTTTACCAGGCTGCTGGAAGTAGGTCCCTCTCTCTGTGTGTATATATATGTATATATTTCCTGATTTAGGAGCAGCAATTCTAATGCTAGAAGCAGAATCACATAGCACTGGAAGCCCTTACAGTCCAAACGTGTTGGTTTAGATCAGTTTAACTTTTTACCTGTTTAAAATAAGCGAGAAATAAAATCGTGGCACGCTGACTTCATAAGAGAAGCAGCTCTTGTGATTTCTTTTTAGTCATTTGAAGGATAGAGGTATAAACTTGGTGAAGCATAACATTAATACTGCATGACCAAGCAAGAGACACTTTATTTTACTTGCTTTGATTGTCACAAACCTGTCCTAATGCTTGCCTGTTGGTTGTTTGTGCAGTTTTTAAGAAATATTACTACCATGGGCGCACAGGAGACAGTTACTTGGAAAAAGCACGAGCTAATGCTATTCCAAGCCTCGGCATCAATACCACCTTCTTGATGAACTCATCAGTGAGCAGATCCATGTCCCTAGAGAATCAAACAGGCACGCATGATGTGCATTATGGGCGTGAAACTGCCGTCCTTAGTCTCATGTTGATGTTGGGTACCCTTTGGCTTGGCCATACGCTCTATCAGTTTAAGAAAAGGTGAGTTACTTCAGTCTTAGAGCTGAGACTACTGATTATTTCATATTACCTGGGAGGAATCGTTAATGGTTTAGATCTTAATTTGGTAACCCATTAAAATCAGGCGGAACTCTTCCACCAGTGGTGGTGGAAGCCAAAGCCAGAGATGAACTTGGCTGGCCACCTGGAAAATGTTAGCAGCAGAACAAAATGTTCGGTCACTGGACGATGCCTTTTCCGTATTTGGTTTGGCATTGCAAGGGACATTTTAGAAAGCTTTGGGTGAACCATGTCTCTCACACTGGGACTCCTGTAACTCCCCCCAAGTAGGCATTGAACCGTTGCAGTGGGCAAAAAATCCTCAACGGTGCTGGAAGGTCTACTGGGAATGTACCTCCAGCTTCCTCTTGGGAGTCAAATGCCCAGCTTTGATTTGGGGTTTACTCCCATTGCCCTTACATTTGAAATGCTTGAGAGAGCAATTAAACTAAAGTGGAAATGAGACACAGATTGGTGCTTGGAGGACTTCTTTCCAAGCTTGCATCTTAGTTTCTTGTTTCTTTATGGGTTTTGCTTCTGCATTCGTCAACCTTCAAAGGCTATAGATTCCAGAGGATTTAAGGCTGAGTTAGACTAATTTTTCACTCCAAGTATCTCTTTAGAATTGCAAGATTGGACTGAATTTTTCACTTGTTAAAGCATTAATGAGACTTTCCCTACAGCGTGGTGTTGATGGAAATCACTTTGTCTTTAAATTGCAGCCCGTATTTGCACGCAAGAGTACGTGAAATTCTGTCCGACTGTGCCTTACCAATTTCAGTGCTGACTTTCTCTGTCGTGGGTTCCTATATCTTCAAGGAAATTGAAAGTAAGTTGGGGGGGTTATTCTCTGGAATACTGGGGTGTATGGAAAAAAAAAGGAAAATTAAATCCTAGGAAGGTTTTGCTAAAAAAAAAGCTGATTTCTTCCACATAACTTCACAAATACTGCATGTACTTCTACTGAACTTAAGAGCTCAGATGCCCTCAATATTAGACTGAATTCTTTCAAAACCCTAACTGAACAAGACTGGGTGAAGGGTTGGTGTTTTTTCTCTAGACAAATTATATTGGGGTGTCTTTTAATTTCAATGTGATTTAAAATATATATCTTAGAATAAAGAGCATCAATGATTTCTGGCCAAGAACAAAGGGCAGGCTAATTAGCAGGCAGGAAGGGTTGTTGCCAGTCATACAGACGTAGAGCTGATGGTCCCAGCCTGTCCTCTTTGTCTCCAGTTTACATTTTCCTAATTTAGGTGAAATGGTTCAGAGCATCTGGGCAGTTCTAAGTTACACAAGGAAATCTAAAATTGAGACCCCATTCATTGGCCAAATAGATCAGCTTTTCCATATCAGGAAGTGATAATGGGGACAGGAATTGCATTGTCCTGTGGTGACGTGAGTGGATGATGTGAGGAAATGTATGGAAACAAATAAAAAACGTTTTGTTGTGGGTTTTTTGTTTTCTGTGATGGCCATTCCATCCAGTTGGATTGTAAAATGATGTGTGGCCATGTGTGATTTATCCCTAGTCATGGATTTCTTCCAATGGCAGGAAAGTAGGGGCATTTTAGTATAAAAAGCCTTGCATGGCTTGTTGGATATGAGGAAGTTTTCAAATGCCTCTGTTGGTTGATTAGGAGGAGTAGACTGCTAATTAGAAATCAGGTTTTCTAATCTAAAAATGCTTCGCATCTGTGGAAAACAAGTTTCCCTCTTTTGTTTTGCTCAAATATATGCAATGCCTCACTAGAACTAGCAGTAATCTATCAAACCAGGATGGCAGCCAAGCTCTAAAAGGATGAAGGGGGGAAAAAAATACATCTAAACCACCCAGATGAGCCTGTCCTCTATGGTCTTCTGGCTCCCCCCTGCCAGAGCATCACGTCTGGTTTGCTGCATCCATTCGTGGTGCGGGTAAAGCATTACTTGAGTTCATGTCGAAGGCTGGACAAGAAGGTGCATCCTAACATCATTCCTTTCTGCTTTCCAGTGTCCAAATTTAACTACAACCCATCTAAGCGCTTGTTCGTGCTGGCCCCGGTCCAGTCCCTCTCCATCGGATCGGTGATGAGCGCCATGGGCCTGGGGTTCCTTTTGTCAATGCTCTTCTTCATAGAGCAGAACATCGTGGCATCGCTCACGAACGCCCCGGAGAACAGGTAATGCTTCTGTCACTCCTTTTCCTCTGTGGAGGGACATCTTTGAGTCCTTCCCCAGCACTGCTTGTCCAAAGCTTGCTTGATTATCAGAGAAGATATTCAGGACAAGTTCTTCAGAACTTCCCTCACCATCCCCAAACCCCGTGGCAGTGAGTCAAAACCGCAATGCATCAACGAGCTCCCTGCCTCAGCCTGGTTTTCATTGCCCATATGTGATTGTTATGTAGGTGTTTTGTATGCTTTGAGGTCTGTGGAGGTACCCCCGGGTATTCAGGGAGTGTGACCTGCATAAATATCAATGACCTGCATAAATGTCCTAGTGTGATATGCTGCAGTTGAGCATCAGAAAAGCATCTGGAGCTGTTGGTCTCCAAATGAAAAGGTAGAACTCAAGTAAACCAGTACATCTGGTAGGTCTGATTTAGGTGCAAACTGAGGTGTTGCACTATTAAAATTCCCTCTGTTTCTGTGCCAACTGCAGTCAGATGTGATATCAAGAATGAACTCATATGACTTTTTTTTTTCTGGGGAAACCACCACATCTCAGAGGACTCTTTTTGCTAACGTAATGTGTGGGAGGGTTCTCTCCTTGCATAACTCACATTAGCATTCTCCATGATGTAGCTGGAGTGAAGGGGAGAGAAGACAAACTCAAATTCAGTTATGCTAATTTGGGTTTCTTTGACCACAGGTTTTTTTTTCCTCTTATCTTTATTATATCCCATTAAAGTGTTGCATAAATCTGTAATGTAAGTGGGTCATCTCTGCCCTAATATGAGTTTCTTCTAAACTTTTGGTATTTTCCACTGAGTGTCTTTAAGGAATGTAAAATATTCTCTGGAGTTCTTCATAATGTTTTTCCTAATGCCTTCTTACGGGGCTGAGCTTAGACCGATCAGGTGTCAGGGCCTGGGTTTTTAGAGGTGGGAAAACCACGACTTGACACCTTCTGTGGTACCATCCCAGAATGAAAGTGCTGTTCTCTATAGCAGCCAAATGGAGAATGTGCTGTTTGGTGTCTACCCAATGTAGTGATTCTCTGCTTCAGGGGGAAAAATGATGCCTGCCTGAAAGTCTGCTGACTCCACAACCTCCCTGGGCAGCCTGGGCCAGGCTCTGTCACTCTCCCAGTAAGGAAGTTTCTCCTCATGTTGAGGTGGGACTTCTTGTGTTTCAGCTTGCATTGGTCATTGCCTTGAATTGGTCAAAGCAGTGTATACCACATACTGCTGCAAGGCTGCTGAGGTGAAAGTGTCCCAGGGGGTCTAAAATGGTGCTGCTCTTAGATGTATGGCCTTTGTACATAGAAAGCCCTCTGCAAAGGGCAGGCAGGACAATCCAACCATAACCCTGGGGATGCTGGAGATGCCTTTACTCTGACAAAGTGGCACGTGAGCAGAGGTTGTTTTTTTCTAAGTTTGAGCCAACAAAGGAAGTGCGTTTACAATCCCACCCTTCCTGCCAGCACCTTCCAGCTTCAGAGGCGTTGCAGTGTAGATGTCTACCTTAGTCACCCTGTGGCCTCCTCAGCCAAAAGAGGTGAGCCCTTCATGAGGTGAGTCTTTTTGTTTCAAAACTGAACCCTGCCCAAGACTTCTGCTGCCCAAGCAGTGACATCTGCTGCTCTTTGGCACGGACGTTAGGTGTAGATCTTCATGTGCTGGGTCATGTCCATTTGCTCCATGTACCTCACATCCTAGAGGATCTCAAAGGGCTCCAAGCTTGTGCTTAGGTATTGAATGGAGCTTGCTTGGGTTGCATTAAGACACCTAAATGGTGCTCCCTTTGCAGTTGATGGTGCTTGGAGAGCAATTCAGCTGATCACTTTTGCTGTGTGAAGAAGCCAGCTGCTCCAATGGCCAGGCAGGAATGCAGGCATGGACCTCCATTAGGTATCAAAGTCTTGAGAAAACTGAATCCCTGCCCAGCCTTTTTTTAAACTTATAGCAAGTAGCTGAGCAGTTGGCACCATATTGGGTATCTCCAGGAAAGAGGCAGACCTTGCAAAAAACAATGGCAAAGTTAAAACTGGTTCAGTGTTGGTAGCTGCTCTCCATGTAGTACTTGCAAGGTGAACGTGGTCAGCTTCCTTGGTGAAGGCTGCCAGTTTCCCCCTCCCCTAACAAGCAAACTAGAGAGGCTGCCTGGCACACACCAAAGTTAGGAGCAAATACCTTTGGTTGATTATCAAGGAGGAGCTGAAGTTTAATGAATTTCTTATCATGCAGTAACAATTACATCATTAAGGGGTTACTGCAGCATACTGAGCCCATGCTCTGCTCGTGGGGAGGGAGGGAGATTGGGGTTAAAAATAAAATGGGTGGGAAACTTTGGTGTGAGTATTTTGGCAACCTGTGCTCAGGTTTCTAACCACTCCCTGCGTGGACAATGCTAGCAGATCTGACTGTATATTTTCAGAAATGGTGTGGCCAGCAGGACTAAGGCAGGTATCAAACCCCTCTACTTGGCACTGCTGAGACCACACCTTGAATCCTGGGTTCAGTTTTGGAGCCCTCAACTCAAGAAAGGACACTTTGGGGTTGGAGCGTGTCCAGAGAAGGACAGCAAAGCTGTGGAAGGGTCTAGAGCACAAGGGTGGTGAGGAGCAGTTGAGGGATCTGGGCTTGTTGAGCCTGGAGAGAAGGAGGCTCAGGGGAGACCTGAGCCTCAACAGCTCCCTGACAGGAGGCTGAAGCCAAGGAGGGTCGGGCTCTGCTCCCAAGAAATAAGCGACAGCCCAAGAGGAACCGGCCTCAGGTTGCCCCAGGGGAGGTTTAGGTTGGACCCGAGGAACAATTTCTTCCCCCTGAGGGTTTTCCGGGACTGGCCCAGGCCATCGAGGGCAGTGGTGGAGTCCCCACCCCTGGAACTGTTCAGAAGATATGGCTGAGGGCCATGGTTTAGTGGTGGGATTGGCAGTGTTAGGTTAATGGTTCAACTCACGGATCTTAGAGATCTTTTCCAACCTAAACAATTCCATGGTTTTGAGTGGCTTCTACAATAAACATCATGGCAAAACACTGATGAAATTTTCCTGGGCTGTTGTTTTAGTGGATCGCCTTTCTTCTCCTCAGTGCTGTTCTTTCCAGGAGATGACTGCTCTGGGAGCAAACTGTCAAGTTCTATTACCTTTCCCGCTCACGTAACGCCGGCTGTAAAGCAGGAGGAGTGCAAAACCTCTCCGTGCATGGAAGTGCACTTCGGGGTCGAGCATTTGAGCTCCAGCCGAGCACGGGTAGCCCGTTAGTTTGCACCGGGTGTAACTGTTGCCAACAAATAACTCATTTCAGGTTGGTGAAGGGAACAGCTTATCACTGGGACCTCCTGCTCGTTGCGCTGATTAACACGGGGCTGTCCGTCTTCGGCCTCCCATGGATCCACGCTGCCTTCCCTCACTCTCCGATGCACGTCCGCGCCCTGGCCTACGTGGAGGAGAGGGTTGAAAATGGACACATCTATGAGACGTGAGTAGGAACCGTGGACCTCTTGGATCTTTGATTTCATTTTGTGCTTCTCTAGCCCTTTGGGTACGGCGGGTTACGTGGTTGGGGAGTTACAAGATATGAAGGTGGAGGGAAGATGCACAAAAATGAAGCCACCTCAGCTGTTGTGGCCTGTGACCTAGCTTCATCCACCTTCACCAGAGCACTTGTTTGAGGACAGCCACAAATTTATGCTCTTTCAGGCAGCAGCCTGAGGGGATTCCACCCGCTCCGGTGCAAACTGGAAGAGTGGGCTGAGGACTTTCAGATTTATCCTCATGGAAAGCTGAAGAGATGCTTTGGCCAGGTCTTTACAGATGTCTTCACCAGAAAAAATCCAGGCTGATTCATTGCCTGAAACCTGTCTGGTGGTTATTACAAAGGGGAGGAAAAATGCAGGGTTATTTCAGATCTTCCATAGCATCTTCCACCACATTTTGGGAAGGCAAGAGGCTTATTAAATTCTCTTGGGTTTAAGCAAAAGCAACTGTGAAGCCGTGCCCGGGTCACGGCTTTCTGTTTAAGACCAGCATTTTGCTCTTCTGTCTTGCCTAACACACTCTTATTGGAGACTTAAAAAATAAAAGTAAAACCTAATTTCTCATGAAACCCCCTCTCAAATGGAGACGATCTGGTCTGTTTGATCTCTATGTTCTAGTCGAGAGCTTTTACCTCAAAAGTGGTGGTAATTTCCACTCGCATGCCATTAGTTTTAATTATCCTGTCTTGGTTTCCATTTTCAGAGTTGCCACTTATCAAAAGTGAGACTAAGTGCTCATTTACTCTGAGGGATGGAGTGGGACTGTTCATTTCAGCCTTGCCTTCACGCTGTTCTTGGTGCCAGCTGGTCCAGCCCAACCTTATACAGCAGCTTTTTTGGGTCAGTGAGAGACAGATTTCACCTTGCACATCTGGAAATGGCTGAGTCCTGCTGCTCCCCGTGACACTTCTACAGATCTTCCCTGGGAGCTCAGTTCCTTAGGCTCGTATTCCCGTTAGGATGTGATGGTATTTGGTGTTCCTACAGCTACATCTGTCTTGAATAAATGCTATTTAAAAAAAAAGAACTTGGTAATTTGAGATCTGTAGGGGTTGAATCCATGCTCTTGCTCCTGGTGTCCGTGATCATAGTGTCCAGCAGGTTGGAAAGCAGCTCTGTGAAGGACTTGGGAGTTGTGGTGAACAGCAATCTACCCGTGAGGCAGTGTTGTGCCCTTGTGGCCCAGAAAGCAAATGGTGTCCTGGGGTGCATTNCTGCTCTGGGATACCTCTGCTCTCCATTTCTTTGTGAGATTCAGGATTTCCACTTGGAAACCCATGTGCCAAGCCTCCTTCTTGGGTCAGTTTTAGTATGTGGTGCATTTTTTTTTCTGTTTTGCTGCCCACTGTCTTGATTCAGCATTCAGGTTTCTCCTTGCCAATGTCAGGTTTCCTGCTAAGGACTGCTACTGTCCTCTTCTCCTCCACCCACCAACCCAAAAAGACCATCAGAGAGCCCTTTTTAGCCATGCTAACCTAGATACGACTCCCTTGAAACAGCTGAGGGATGCCCTGATCTCACTAAGCCGGTTCCCTCACAGCAGAGCTCTTCCTCTGCTGGAGGCAAATCGGTACGTAAATGAGCACTGTGAACTGGGACTAAAAAAGGGAACAAGGATTTCCTAGTTGTTTGAACTCCCTTTGAAACAGCAGCTTTTTCTTCTCTGCAAAGCATTGAGCTATAAACAGGAGGCTCTGAGTATTTTTGTCATCTTTTTTTTTCTC
>VWZY01010069.1:35190-54266 GCA_013399075.1 Chloroceryle aenea
TGGAGCAGGGGGGTGGCACCAGAGCATCTCCAGAGGCCCATTTCAACCCCTACCGTTCTGTGATCTGCTCTGGGATACCTCTGCTCTCCATTTCTTTGTGAGATTCAGGATTTCCACTTGGAAACCCATGTGCCAAGCCTCCTTCTTGGGTCTTTTATTGTCAGTTTTAGTATCTGGTGGGGCTTTTTTTCTGTTTTGCTGCTCACTGTCTTGATTCAGCATTCAGGTTTCTCCTTGCCAATGTCAGGTTTCCTGCTAAGGACTGCTACTGTCCTCTTCTCCTCCACCCACCAACCCAAAAAGACCATCAGAGAGCCCTTTTTAGCCATGCTAACCTAGATACGACTCCCTTGAAACAGCTGAGGGATGCCCTGATCTCACTAAGCCGGTTCCTCACAGCAGAGCTCTTCCTCTGCTGGAGGCAAATCGGTACGTAAATGAGCACTGTGAACTGGGACTAAAAAAGGGAACAAGGATTTCCTAGTTGTTTGAACTCCCTTTGAAACAGCAGCTTTTTCTTCTCTGCAAAGCATTGAGCTATAAACAGGAGGCTCTGAGTATTTTTGTCATCTTTTTTTTTCTCTTTTCTTTTTTTCCCCTCTTAGTCAATTCTGCTGAAGGAAAAAAAATTGGACTGAAGCTCAATTAGAAAATCAGGAGCTCTTTCAGAGCTGGCTCCCTTGGCAGGCTCCTTTTCCCCACTCGAATCAAAGCTCTCAGGGAGGATGGTGATATAAACAAGAATAAAAATCTGCCACAACGAAAGCAAAATTTTCTTCTCCCCTGTAGAGCAACCACTTGACTTTCTTGGGGCAATCTGCAAATAGGCTCCTGCTACTCAAAGGGAGGAGGTTGGGAGTGGCTAATCCAGTGCTAGCTGTTTTTAAAGGATTCTGGGGGAATGAGTCTGGATTATGCTCTTTAATCTCCCTTAATTACTTCATTTCCATTGCTGCACAAACTTTTTGGAGCTGTTTCCTCAAGATCCAAACACATGCAAATTGCAGGGTTTCTTCTGTTCTCTTAATGGGACTGTTGTGTGTCCTTACCCTGGAAATAACAAAGGTGCTAGAACTGGCAGAAGACCAGTAGGAGGCTGAGAACTTCATCTTTAAAGATCTCATGTTTGATTAATTAGGAGCAATTTTAACTATATTGTGCTAAGAAATTCCAAACTGCTTTGCAAAGTGGTATTAGCAGGACCTGGTGGTAGTAGTTGCAGCACATCTTGTAAGTGATCAAAACCACTTCAGTGCTGGGGCTGCTGCAGCCCCAGGAGGTGACAGCAGAAAATTTCATGAACTTCAAAAAAAAATCCCTTTGTCAAAAGGCTGCTACTCTGAGCTGTTCTCCAATTGCAGACTTGCAACTGATTGAAACGTGGTGGCTTCTTACTGAATTGTGATCCCAAGAGCTCTTGGGTTTGCATGACTTCACTTGCAGGGAACCTAGAAATGTTGTGTGTGCTCAGGCTGACACTTGCATGAACATCCCCAGCAGTGGGTTAGATCCTTGCCCAAGATAGCAGAAGTGCTTCCTCTGTAGCTTACCCAGTGATGAAGCCAAGGGAACTCTTGCTGTACCTGGATGGGGCTAAACCAGTTAGTGCATCCTTTCTCTCCTGCTTTACTGGCCCATTTGAGAGGCTCATAGTGGTTCCGGTAGCCCTGAAGTGGTCTGCCCACTCCTTATCAAAGTACTCCGAATTAACAAGTGCAGTTGCACTTTAAATTGCTTGGCTCTGTTCAGTTCTGAGACTTGTGTTCTGTGGTGATGCAGACCTAGAGGCAGTGGAAAGGGTGCCAGACTATATCCACCTGAGTCATGTCCCAGTTCTTCCAGAGCTGGCAAGAGCAGGCTGCAGAGAAGAGTGTGAAGTGCTTGCTCTATTCTCCCTCAGCTGCTCTAGGCATGGGCAGGGACCTCTTGACACGGGAGACTTGTGAGAAGATCTGAACAAATTCTGGAAGGAGGAAAGCTGTAGTTTCTGCGGGTTTAAACCTACCCAGAGGAGGGGAGGCTACTTAGAGGTTAATACCTCCTGTGTCTCTTCTGCGCGTCATCTTGGTAATCCTGGATATGTACAACCTGCCTCACAGCTCACCAAAGAATCCAAGTGTTGTCCTCGGGACTTTGTGTGCTCTTCTCAATATTTGTTGTTCCTTAGGTCTTGTGACCACTCGTGTTATTTCTGACATGTTACCCAAAGCCTGAGGGCAAGCCTTAGGCTGTTTCCCTTTCCTTCTCTTGCTAAATACACGTGTGGCAGGCTCCTTCTGCCCACCACCTTCATCATGCTCTTGAATGTATAAAGTTCAGCCTGACTGAAGAGTCTCAAAAAACTTCATATTAAAAGAATTCACTGGGAAACAATCTTCTTTAGGACAGAAGAGCTTAGGAAGTTCCAGCAGAGTGTATGGAAAGAGGGAAATGTGTTTTGATAGAGCTCTTGTGTTTAATCCTCAGAGTATTTTGTGTGCAGGGTTAATGCAGAATAGGAGGTCTCACATCCAGGGAATGAGGCCACTGGATGACACCAAAACAGTCTATGAACAGGAATTTCTCCTGATAATGGGGATTTACTCACTGGCTTATCCACTGAACTGGTGGATTTGTCTTCTCACAAAAAAAAAGTTACATGAAGAATCTTCCTCTGCTCTCTTTATAAGTAGACTTGAAAGATGAGGGGTTTTTCCCCTCCTATTGTCTCATTTTTGTTTTGTGTGTTGTTTTTTTTCTTTTCAAATGAGTTGCTGCTCACGGGTTTAATTGAAGTGAAAAGAAAACAAAACAATCTCCCCTCACCTCCCAACTAGGCTCTAGAAGTTGCTGCATGCTTTTCTGTCAGTCTCTTTTCTTTTTTCTTTCTCCTATAAAAATAAATCAATCTGTGGTCTGTCAGCTCTGGAAAATTTGCATTAATTAATTTCATGTTTTGCATGGTAATAGACAATTTGCAGTGCAACTGCTATTATTCACAGCAGAATTGAATTCCTAGCTCTCTACTTAGTACTCTCAGCATTCCCTTCCATATAAACAAGGAGATCCTCATATACATCAAAAATGCTGACTCGGAGTCAGGAGTGAACTCTTTTTTTTTTCCTCTCCTCCCCCCCCAGCCCCAAGAAGTTCATTAGTTCCCAAAGAAGTCAATGAGTTTTCTTTTGGAGAGCAGCCAATTGCATATGCACTGGGTAAATTGAGGAAGGGATTACTGCCCAGAAAGAGGATTCTTGCCTGTGGTGTGTTGGGTTTTTTTTTCCTGCAATGTGCTAAACAGAGTTAGAGGGCAATTTAGTTCAGGATAGGATCTGTGGAGCTCTTGCAGAAGGGGAATTTGGCTTTTTTCCAGCTGCTGGATTAAGTGCCTGGCCTGGAGCCAGCAGAGCTCTGCCTTCTCAGTGTCAGCACGGGGCCAGAAGCGCTGATCTCAGTGCAGTAGAGATGAGTTTCCCTTTCCCGAGCGGCACGTGTCCTGCACCTACACGGAGTGGTGAGCCCCAGCAATCAATTTACGTGGATCCTGGGATCTTAACCTACTCCCTTAACCCCTCTTTTCTTGCTTTCAGGATTGTAAGTGTGAAGGAGACTCGACTGACAAGTCTAGTGGCAAACTTCTTGGTGGGCCTCTCGCTCCTGCTCCTCCCTTTCCCTCTCCAGTGGATCCCAAAGCCGGTCCTCTACGGCCTTTTCCTCTACATTGCATTGACCTCTATCGATGGGAATCAGCTCTTTGAAAGGGTGGCTCTCCTGCTCAAAGAACAGGTATGCAAACTGAGGCACCAGCCTGGTGGAACAGAAGGAAATTCTCTTTGCAGCCTTAGTGCTGAACTTAAGCTCTTCACTCTGAGGGAGGTGAGACACTGGAACAGGTTGCCCAGGGAAGTTGTGGCTGCTCCCTCCCTGTGTGTGTTGAAGGCCAGGTTGGCTGGGGCTTTGAGCAACCTGCTCCAGTGGGAGGTGTCCCTGCAATGGCAGGGGGGTTGGAATGAGATGATCCTCAAGGTTCCTTCCAACTCAAACCATTCTGACATTCTATCAGACTGTGCCAGGAGCTAGCACAGAAAGCTGCTGGTGTTGGGAATGGGATTACCCCCAAAACTCATGGTCTCAGGAGGCTGTTTTCCAGCTCTCACCTGCACTTTGTATTATTCCTTGCACTTTTCTCTGTAGAGGGGGAGTGTAACTTGATGGGTCTGTTTTAACCTGGCCATCACTGAGACAGGAGCAAGAAAAGTCTTTTCCACTCAAGCAGACAAATGGGTGGGAGAATAATGCAGTGTCAAGCAATAAAAGTGACGTGGTTATTGTTGGGTTTAAAAAAGGTGGTAGCTGAATTGTTCATAGCATGGCATTGCATCTTGTCTGCCCTTCAGATTCTGCATAAATTGCTTTCTGCATCTCCCTGACAGAAAAACATCTGAGCTTTCTTGTTCAGAGCGATGCCTCGTCTATAATCCTTCTCTTTTCAGCCTGCTAAGAATTGCTCTGGAGTCCTTCTCTCCAGAAGGTAAAAAATGAGTCTGTGAACAAAGCCAGAATAGCTGCTTCCAGTGAAGGCACCCCTTGAACTCTGTAGAGTACAAACTAAAAATATATTTGGATGGTGCCTTTGTGGGGGAAAAAAAAACAACAAAAGAAAACAAAGAAAAAACAGAACCAAAAAACCTACATTAAAACACCAAACAAACAAAAAAAACCTAAAACAAACCACAAAACACAAAAATAACCAAAAAAAAGAAATAAAAAAACACACACACCCCCTAAAGAAAAAAAAATCCACAAAAATTGCACAAGCTGTTGCTCCCTGAATGTGGGGTGGTTTGTGTTTAAAAACCCCCACTGTGAGGATGTGTCAGCTGCAGAGGTTTCAAAATAATAATAAAAATCCTAAAAAGCATGTGGCTAATGTCAGTCAGTGGTGATCTTTGATTTCCCCAGCAAAGCTTCAGGACAGCTTGGTTGTTTTGTGTTGTTTTTCCTGCTAGATTTTACACTTTCCTTTTGACACATGTGAAATGCCACGAGAGAAGATTTGAAACTCCAAATGAAATTGCTTGCAATATTGAAACCCTTCTGACGTGGGATGAAAACAAAGCTGGGAGATGTGTTTTCAAGCCATCTCCATTACAAGTGCTGAGAAGGTGTTAGTTTGCAGTGTGGGCAGTACCTGAGAGCAACAGCAAGCTACCAACTCACCTTCTCTTATGTAATGAGGGTGAAGGGCTTAAATAAGCCCAACACTTGGCTCTGCATCTCTGCTAATCTATCTTGATTTTTAATATTACATCCCAGAGGTTCAAATGGTGCGAGCTGGGTAAAGATTCCATTTGTCATGTCAATTTTGGAATGAGGATTGAATAGTTACTGATGTATGTGGAATATTACTTCTGGTTTTAGTACAAATTATATGTGGAATTTTCCAAGCGTTGGTTTGGAAAATTAAAAAGTATTCTCAAATATGGAGAACTCCCTTTTCTGGAAACCTTTTAATGAGTCATGGCACAATCTGAAATCCATTGAGTCTGTATTGGTGCCAGCAGACAGTCCCTCATGCTCTTCATTGATGTATAGACAGTGAGTCAAAGCCTGTGCTCAGACATGAGCAAGTAACTGTCAAAAGAAACCACGAGTGATATTTAGCCTGATAGTGTCACTTCCCCCCCCTCCCCTTTCTCAAAAATGAATAGCTTATCTGAGTGGAGAAGATCACTGCAGTCTGACTACAGCCTCTTTCTGCACCTCCCTAATCTCATCTCCTGGCCTTCTCCTACTGGGGTTTGGCCAAGCCATGAGACCATTGGGGTGTGATCAGCAGAAGACAAGAAGGATCTAAAATAATGAGGAGCTGGGTTTTGAGTGGAGAAACCACCCAGCAGTAACAACACCTGAAAGCATCTGCTTACCATCACCCCCTTGCACACCCCCAGGCACTTCATGTATTGCTGCAAAGCCCTGATAATCCTGCTCAGGGGAATCTCATTACTGTACTTATCAAGGCACTTTATTGCACTCTGGATGCTCCCAAGGGCAATCTGAGCTGTGTGGTGCATCTTTTCTTCTCCAGGTTTCCAGTGCTCAGTCATCTTCTGTGCATCGCTGCCAGTGCTGTGGCTCAAGACACTTGCTTTAACCCTACAAATCCTGCCTTTGGCTGGCAAACCTGTGAAGGACTCTGGTGTTTTTACACTCTGTGTATAATAAATTCATGACTTTGGTGTTCAAAGGCCCGTGCTGCACTCTGCAGTAGCAAGTCCAGGTTGCTGTGTGTCTGACATGTAATCCTTCTCTTCCCAGACTGCTTATCCTCCGACACATTACATCCGCCGAGTGCCCCAGAGGAAGATCCACTATTTCACAGGCTTGCAGGCCCTGCAGCTCTTCATGCTCTGTGGTTTTGGGATGTCATCCTTTCCCTACATGAAGATGATCTTCCCACTCATCATGATAGGGATGATCCCAATCAGGTACGAAGCTCGTCTGCTTGGTTTTCTGTCTCCCGTGCCTTTTGTCTTCAGGCTTGGACTGTGGGGAGGCTGAGGGGTTTAGAAGAGTGGATGGGATTTTCCTGAGTAGCCAGATTCTGGAAGAGGGTGATAGGGACCCCTTCTTCACCAGCTGCTCAGACTTGGAGTCCTAGTGCAGAGAGCCCGATGCCACTGATGCTGGGCATTGGTCAAAGGGTTCTGGGCTGGCAGGTGGTGTTCTAGCTGGTGGAGAGGCAAATGAATTTCCTCTTCCAGTTTGTGAGATGCCTGATCTTCCTCAGAAGCTGTAGTCTGAACTTCCTCTCTAGGTGGTATTTAACCAGAGAATCATTTGAGTTGGAAGAGACCTTGAAGATCTAGTCTGTCCATTAACCCAGCACTGCCACATGGCCGTTAAACCAGGTCCCTCAACAATGTCCCTTCTTCCTTTGCAGTTTGATTTCCTATGGCCTGTGCTCAGAGCAGAGCTAGAAACTTTTCCTAAGCAGAATCCTTATTTCTTAATCAGTGTTATGGTGACCTTGCAGATCTCCTGTGCTGCTGAAACCTGCTGCCAGTCATCAGTTAGGTCAAACTGGCCACACTTAAATGTCTCTTTAAAACTGGGAGGACCCTAAAGTATCTTTCAGGGAGTATTACTGAGAAATTTAACTGATTTCTTCCTTAGTGTTCATTAACAGTGACTGCCCATCATTCTCCAGTTAAATCATTCATGCTCTCTGTCCTTGGGTCTAATGAGAAGCCATAATAAGATCTTGGAAGGAACAGATCTGTTTCCAGACCACTTGATTATTTTTAGGCCAGGATGAAATCCATGGCTATCTGGTCATCTCAGAGCTTGCAGCCTTAAGAGATTTTCCATCTGATCTCAAAGTTCAGGGGCACCAATGCAATCATCTGCCAAGGCAGCTATTGTGGTGTTTTCCTTGGATGATAAAGATGGGTCCAGCTCTTTCTAACACAAAAGCAAATGTCAAAGCTACAACGGCTTTCAACAGGATCAGGTTAGAGCTATTTGGGCTGGATTTTTAAAGACAAACAGTCTTGGAAAACACTGAAATGATTGTTCCTGCACTAAGAGTCTCTCACCCAGCCTTCGCACGGGCGTCACTCTGGGTGACTGGTGAAGTGCTTGGTAAATACTTCAACTGTGCGCAGCGCTGGGTGATTGACTCTTGTGGGAATTGCAGGTCTCTGCACACAGCAGCTCAGTGCACAAAAGAAAATGTGGGACACTCTTTGCCAAAGATTCAAGTATCGGATGTAGTGTAATAAGGTAAATTAGTGTGGAGAGAGGGTTCTTAAAGAACCTGATCATTTTTGTCATAAGAGCTAGATAATTGTGGTGCAAATATATCTTCTTTTGAGTAACTAAGGTGTTGTCATCTTATGCTAGCTCTGTTGATAACTCATTTCTCTTTCTTGTCAGCAGCAGGGCTGATTATTCAGCTAAGAGGAAGATGGTGTTACCTGGCACAAGACAGAAATTTGCCCTTTCCTTTCCATTCTTGCATTTCTTTTGCCTTTATGTCGTTTCTGCCGTCTCCAGCTGTGACGGCAGCACCATGATGCATGAGCTCTGTAGTTAACAATGAGGTTTTTCATAAAGGTTTGGCACTCTAAAGATGAAAGAGTAGAAGAAATGAATTATCTTTTTTTATTATGAAGTGAAGGGAGGAAGAGATGGGACAGTAGCCAGGGGTCAGAGTCAAGAATCAAACGCAGATGAGTGAGTCATGGTTTAGCGCCCCATCCAGAAACCCAGCCATATTACTTGTGTGTCTCAAAGCCACATTTCCATATGTTCTGACAGCATCAGATGCACGATTTGCATTGTCAGTGGGGAGGGACCATCTTTTTTCACGGGTGTAGTGTTAATGTGAAAAGTAATGGATCTCCATCTCTTCTCATTATTGCAGAAGAGAGCAGCCTGCTGGGAGAAAACATGATCTCCTTGAGTATCCCCAGCTCCTGGCTTTGATTTAGACTAGTTCTTGGTTGCTCAGAGGGGAAGAATCTTCTTTCCAAGTTCTCAGTGATGCTGATCACAGCTCTCAAGCATTTTATTTCATGACAGGTCTACTTAAGCAGATCCTGGTGCTTCTCAGTCTCTTGCATAGCCTTTGAAAAAGCCCTTCCAAGTCTTCAAGTGACTTTCTAGTGCTTTGTGCATTATTTTAACAGGTGATGAATAACTTCCTTGTTAAGCAAGTGTCTAAATATGCAGATTTAACGAGAGCAACTTCATAGCCTGTCACCACAGTGCTGTGCCTTTCTCACCCAAATAAATTAAATCATGAGGATGTTCTTGCAAACAAACAAATTAAAGAGAGACAAACAAATCCTAAAAGTTAAGGGAATCAATCTTCATGATCCAACAGAGGATCCAGACACTGGGTAGGGATGCAGTCTTCCCAGCAGCTGGAGGAATGAACAGTGTAGACCTTCTTAGCCTCTTGACATGGTCTCCAGTCTTGTTGATATATTTGGTGCTTCTCTAAAGAGCAAAGCTTCTGGGTTGTCCATTAAAGCTTTTTTGGGGCAAGAGCTGGAAGGAGTGACTTGGGATACTCAGAGAGCTGAGGAAGTGCAAGACAACCCTTCCATGCAGGTCTCTGAGCCAACGTTCCCTCTATAGGGAAAGTGGTGAAGAAAGGAGAAATTGGAAATCAATGGCAATTTTTGCAAAGTAACCCATCCAGTAGCATACCAGAGGCAGCAGGAAGCTACTGCCTGCTTCCCCAGCCCAAACCAGTTGCATAGCTGTGGGTTGGGTGTGATGGGACACTTTTTCACACTTTGAACTCTTCGTGGTTACACGATCATCTAGAAAAGCAACTTTTCTCCTGTGAGGATACGGATGCTCTTTCCTCCTCAAGTGAAATGAGGAGCTTGGCACTGTGATTGCTATAAATGCTGTATTTGCTTGCAGGATGGGTTGGTTTTACTTTCCCCCACTTCATCTCCCCTTTGGGGCTGGAACCCCTCTGCTGTGAGGCCAGGCTGAGAGCACTGGGGGTGTTCAGCCTGGAGAAGAGAAGGCTCTGGGGAGATCTTATTGCAGCCTTCCAGCATCTGAAGGGGGGCTTTGAGAAAGCTGGGAAGGGACCATTTACAAGGGCTCAATAGTGATAGGGCGAGGGGTAATGGCTTCAAACTGGAAGAGGGGTGATTCAGATTAGAAACTAAGAAGTTTTTCACTCAGAGGGTGGTGAGACCCTGAAATAGCTTGCCCACGGACACTGTAGATACCCCAACACCAGATGTGTTCCAGTCTGGGTTGGATGGAGACTGGAGCAACCCAGCCTATGGGGAGGTGTCCCTGCCCATGGCAGGGGGATTTGAACAAGATGATCTTTAAGGTCCCTTCCAACCCAAACCATTCTGTGATTCCACTAAATGAATCTCTTGTACGCATGGCCATGGAAAAGCTCAAGCTCAGCTGAGTGTGTTGGGACAAACAAAAAATTACATGACTACAAAGAAGCCCTGACACTGTCTCTCCGGTTCAATCTTAGGTATAACCTGCTCCCTAGGATCATCGATGCCAAGTACTTGGATGCTATGGATGCAGAACATTAACCCTGGCCCTCCTCACAAGGAGCAGCGAGGACGGCTCTTTCGGAGTTGGAAGGCGGCTTTGCCGAGGCGTAGAACAATCTATCTGCAGTTCTTTCTTTCACCACTTTCTTTCTGCTCTAATACAGTGTTGGTAAATGCACACAACAAAGACCAACTGTGCGTTGGAGTGTCAGACCAAAACAGCCTTGGACTTGGGAGGCCGATGCTCTTTGGAGCTGTGAGGTGAATGAGCTTTATGGGAAATGCTCCTTTCCACATCCCAAAACTGGAAGCCCCAAAGATCAGCATGTCCATATGGTTGGAGCATGCATTCTCAGAGTTGTGTTCCCTTGTTTGGGGGTGGGAGGGGAAAATCTCTTTATTTTTTTGTGTTCTGCACTATGTCCCTTTCTTCCAAAACACTATAAGGACAACAACTGACCCTTCTTTTCCAGAATGACAGTCCTGTTCTGGTCTTTGAATTCAATTTCCCGTGCATACAGTATTCCCAAATTGGTATTTGGGTGGGATGGCCTCGTGCTGACCCACTGGTGTCAGGAGCAATGTCTGGCCATCTCTTCAGGTTAGCAGGGTTGGAAACAGATACAAATTTGATCCAATCCACAGCTTCGGATGAATATTTAATTCCCACAAACAAGCTGGAAATGTTGGGAGGTTGGGCTCGCGTTGATGGAAGAGCATTCGGGTCGAAGCTCTTTGGGAATCATTCTGAATCTTTCTCAGTGATCAGAAACAGAAGTGTAGTTTTGCACGAGTGCAACGTTTTTGTTTGCACCCAGAGTCAGATGCCACAAGGTGTCGAGGGGCAGTTGGTGTTAATGATTTGCATATACATATGTACAGTAGTGCCTATGTGTACATATATACATATGGATTTGTGTATATATTTTGCATAGATATACAAATAGGCCTGATTCTTTCAAAATATCAAAAGTGTTTTGTGCAGTCAGTGTTACCCGTGATGTCTTGACCATATACTTGTTCTCTGCTTCAGTGCTGCTTTTTCCTCATTGACATATGGTCACTTTTTTTTCCTCCCCCTTTTGAAGCTGCTCAGTTACTGGTTTTGTTCTTGTGTTGCTTTACTCGAGGTGTTCCTTTGCTTTCTTCTTCCCATGGCTTAAGACCTTCATCGTTCTGTCTTGATGCTCCAACATGTGAATTTTGCATTTATTTTTCATGCACAGCATGCAGTGAAAGTTTTCCCCCTCCACCTAATCAATATTTGTTGGTCATTTCATTGTTTCTGTTTTGTAGCTACTCTCCAGCTTTCCCCGCTCCCAGATGTTATATTACATTTCTGGATGGAATCTGATTTCTGCTGTCTCTTATATTTCAGTTTATTTAATTTTTGCTTGTACTATGGTCAGTTTTCTTCTTCGGAGTACTGTGAAACAAGCTGCCCTTTAGTTCAGTGCTTGCCCTTTGCTGCACACTACAGATCACAGGAAAAGTGTTAAGAAAAATGTGGACCTCTGAACTGTCACAACAGGAGAAACGAGGGAAGGAGAGGAATAGAAACCAAAAAGCAGATGTATTATTAGCACAGAGAAGTGCTGCTTACCACTTGCTGGCCCAGTAAACAGTGCAGAGCTTTTGTCAGCACATGCCCTGCTGATTGGATGTTCCTCTGGTGATGAGGAAGACCACCTCTGTAACAAGGGAGGAAGGCATTGGGTAAAACCTCCTATGCTGATACTAAGCCAGACTGAAGCCACTGAAGATTTGCACTAAATATCAGATGGTATTTCACCTTAATGTAGCTGCTGGTGGCTTTAAACCAGCTATGGAAAACCAACATTTTTATTATCTTAGGAAAATTGATACTTGATGGAGGAGAGCAGCAAGAGTGGTCCCAAGAACGTGGCCATGGTTTGCATGTCCCCCAGCAATCGCAAGGGAAAGCCCTCAGCTTAGCAAGCAAAACAATGTCCCATGACCTTGAGAGCATGACCTTCGTGTTGCCCCAGCCAACACCTGGGGGACACAAGAAGTCCTAGGGTCAGGATGATCACCCCTGTTACATGAAAGCAGTCAATGCCACATGGTTGGCTTCCAGCTGGCCTTGAAAGCAGCAGGGAGAACTCCTGCCATGCGTAAATCTGTGCATGGTTTCTGACCACCTTCATCAGCATTTCCTGGTGGTGACATCACTAATGGCTGTGACTGAGGTCTGCGTGTAGAAACGGGGCAAACAGTGAACAAGGGTTGGGGGCAGTGCAAAGATGGAGGTGAAAGAAGTATGTCTGATCTTCAGTCAAGAGGAAAAGAGCAGGTGACAGGCAACAGTTCAGTACCTGTTGTAAGACAGGGAGTGCAGGGGCCTGATGATGCGTGAATAATCTCCTTTTCCCACAGATGTCAAAAGATTTTAACCAAAGCTAGAATCAAAAGTGTCATCCTCTGGTTAAGGAAGTTGTTAAACGCACATCTCCTGGGTTGCATTTCTGGTGTCTCAGCCCTTGGCAGGAAGAAGTCACCATGGGGGATGGTTTGAATCACACCGTGGATGCTGTGGCTGGAGGAAGGAGAGGACATGCCCAAGGGAATGTGGCTCTGGTCCTCTCTGAGGCAGAGCAGAGGCTCTGGGTGAAGATTAAATCAGCCCAGAGGATACTGGAGGTGAACTGGCATGCAGGTCTTGCCAGAGGAAATAGTTTTAAGATGGATCCTCCATCCCCCCCACTTAAAAGGGACCAAAAATGTCCCCATTTAAAACGTCTTTGTAAGCATCAGTTTCAGAAAGTGTCCAGTTGCTAACTGAGATGATTTAAATCTAGGTAGCTGGGGAAGGTGGAGGTTAACTACCCATCACAACTCTTGTTTATATCTGTTATTGCTGTTGCTTTACAGTATGACTTCAGTGTTCATATTTTCACTGTAGCACCGATAGGATTCTGTTTTGCAGGTTTTCTTTCTACAGAAGCCAGGGGCCAAAGAATCAGCTGATGGGGAATCAGCACAGCTCTCCAAAAGCAGCTGTGCTGGCTGAGAATGGTTGACCATTTGGACCCATCTCTCAATATATGGGCAGAAAGGAGATGTGAGACTCGAGGCCTCTTGTCTCATAAGGGATTGTAATGATCCTGCAGAGAATTTTCTTTGTTTTTCATACAAGTACCTTTGCTCTTCTTGTTTGCTTCTGGTTTTGCTGACTTAAGTGCAGGCGTTTCCAGGAAGTAGGCTAACTAGGGAAGGAGAGTTTGTTCAGAGTTGATCGAGCACTTTAATACTTCTGTGAAGGTTAAGACAATTAGAATGTAAAAGAAGTTTTCTTATAAGCTCTTTATATACGCACAATGCTATGTATAACTGTTGCCAAAGAACTGAGTCTGCAAGATGTTGAGAGTTATTTAGAGAGACCACGACATGGAACCGCAAGGTAGCGAAAAGCTTCTGAAGCAAGTGGATTTGGGAAGTTAACCTTTTGACAGCTGCCAAAATGATCAGAAACTGGGATGGAATCAACTTCTACTCTCAAACTTGTAGTTTTTGATCCTTGCGTTGAATGTAGGAGCTAGAAGTTAGCTTGACAATTAAAATTGGATTCGTACCCGAATAGCTTTGTTGGTCTGAGACTTCTTTTGTTGCCTTCAAAAATACCGTTGACACACGCTATGTATGGAAATAGATGTTCCTCTGTAAACTAAGGGATGGTGGTGAAAACATGGACAGCTGAACAGGCAGCAGAGCACTTTCTAGATTGCTTAGGAAGCAAATCTGACAACTTCACTAGCAACAATCCCCAAATTCTCAGGCGTCAACATTTGAGGCGATTAAATGTCGAGCGCTACTTGGCTCAGAAATGCTGCATTGCTCTGGAAGGCTGGGGATGGGGTGAATGAATTCTGCTGGTTTGCTTCAGAGCAGCCCTCTGGTGAAAGGCTTCAGGATGAGCCCAACCACTGTGGGACAGACACACGCTTCCTGATGACCTGTGTGGACCAGGATGCTTGGGGAAGAAGTAAGTTAGATGGCCACGTTTCCATATGCTGTGGGTCAAACAGTTGGCCCCAAAAGGTCTACGTCCCCAGCTGTACCAAAAGACTGAAATTGTAAAACTTTTGCATATCATATCTGGCTGCTTTAGAAACTGCTGCTGAACCGTGCTCTGCAGATGCTCTGTGGAGAAACATGAAGTTGGCCGAAGCTGGATGTAGCTGGACAACACTTGGGAGTGGGAGGGGAGGGGTTTTATAATGGAGTACTCGGCGACGAAAAAGGGACCTGGGACAGACCTTGTCACCAAAGCACCACCCGTTTCCCAGTCTGCCTCCCATGAAGCATGTCATCTACACTATCTGTTGACACGTGTTCCTGTTAGTCCTTCATCAGGCTTTTTTTTCTTGCTCATTGTGTTCTGTATCCACCCTCTGTAAGGCTTCTACCTGCTTAGAAGGTTAATGGGCAGAACCAGGGTTGTCTCAAGCTCATCTCTTGTGTCTGTCCCCCCAAAGCTTCAGTGCAAGCCATTCTCTGTTGTCTCCTGACCCCGCTCTCATCTTCCCCAGCCCTTCTCTGGAAGTCGGCTCTGGCATCCCCCCCTCAGAAATGCTGCTGAGTGGGATTTTTGCTCTGGAGAAGTGGAGCCTGTGTCCGAGCAGTGGCTGCTCCCTTGGGGCTCACTCTGCTGTAATAGTCAATTATGAAGGTTTCTTAATTGTCCTATGGCTGGAATGTCTTCTGCATCTCTTTAGATGATTACTTGATGGCGCAGTGTTCCAGTTGGGCTGTCCTCCTCTCATCCGTCAGGCTTGCAAAACAACTTACATAGACATAATGGGCTGGGTTTGCCCCATTTTCTGTCTGTGCTGAAGCCTGGGAATGTTAGAATAGTCCTCCTCTAATTGTTTTCATATCTAATTAAGGCATTTAAGTACCAAGCCCTGTCCATTACACTGCTGGCTGCAGATCTGGTTGCAAAGAGCAAACCATCAATATTGGGTAAAGAGCAGACAGACGAGGGTGTTGCCGGAGTACACGCTTCAGAAATACAAATTAGCACTTTTCTCTTCAGCTTTTGTGTGTTCTCCTTTCAACCTAAGAAAATCTTTGGCCGTGTCTGTCGCTCTCTTGAAGAAAACTCCGCGTGAGCTTGGATCGCTTAGCGCTGTTCTGATGGCGCGTTAAATATTAAGAGCCTGGCCTGGGGGAGATGCTGCCTTCTGCTCCCCATCTGTAAGGAGCTGCTTGCTTGGAGAGCTGAAGCCTGGTTTTGGAGGAGAAGAGATGCGTGTGGCATCTCAGTTGGTCATCTGTGTGACAAACTCCTGTCGCTCCAAAAGCTATCGTGTAACAGCGGGTGGGAGACCCGAAGGTGAGCAAGGCAGCAGAGGGTTGAAAAAAGGACAGCTTGCAATTAAATTATCTCACTCTTGACCTGAGCTGCGATGGCTTTTTGCTCTTGACATGAAGGGGTGGGGGGGAAGGAGCTCTTTAGTATGAAGTATGTTATATGTTGGGGGTTTGCAAAAGATCAGCGTATCAATTCAGGAGTCAGTTTTAGTTCTTGGGAGGCTCAAGGGCTGAGATCTGCCCTTGCTCTGCCTGTTGGCAACATGTCCTTGGCACATTGGCCTCCAGGTATTTAATTTAGGGAGGTTTCACTCAACTGGATGACTTTGGTGGTTTCTGTAAGCGTCCATAGGAGCGATGGCAGGGCCCTGTGGTCCTGCTGCTCCCTGCCAGATGTGGCTGGAGCAGAGGTTGCAGCCCTGGGTGCTGTGAGCAACATCTTCTCCTATTCCACAGGTGATCTCTCTTTCAGGAGGTGGCTGATTGACATCTGAATGGCATGACCTGTGTACCCTCCTCTCCGACCTTGGGAGCTGCATTGGCCACCTTTAAAGCATCACATATTTCTCAAATTAGAGACCAGTGCTGCTGGTTTCAAGCTGCATCCCCAGCAGAGTCCCAACTGCATAAACAGACACTTAACTGATTCACATCTTTATTGCAGAGCTTGCTTTGCCAGCCCAGGTTTTAGCAGCTCCCTCCCATCTCCAGGACTTCTGGAGCCAAAGTGTAATTAGGACCCTGGTTTTAAGTGCCCACATCTGGAAGCTGTGGCCGCTGGGATGTGCATTGGATGTGTCAGTCCCTGGCAGGTGCTGGGCTGTGGTCTGAAGTGCCCAGCAGGTCTCAGTGGATCTATTCCCACAGGGAGAAGCATGATTCAGCTGGAAAGCGAGACGCTTATCGTGCTGTTGGCCCGTTGATGATTTAGCCTCGCGTGTTTGGTGGAGCCACTTTGATTTAATAAGTAAGGTGGCTTAGTGCTCTGTTATTTCTGGAAGCCTTTAGCCCCTCCATTCTCCCTCTCCTCTTTATTGCTGTGAAGTTGTACCTCACTCCCACACAGCTTTTGTTACCCAGGCAGACAGGAATTGTCTCATTAAAGACCAAAAAAACCAACCCTTAACTTCTCCAAAGAATGTCAGTGCAAACCAAACCCCCTTCCACTGAGTCCCCCGGAGAAAGGGGCTGTATCTTAAATATTCCCTCCTCTTCCCCTCCTGGTTTCCTCAGAGGGAAAATGTAAGTTCAGAATAAGTTGGGAGGAGGTGATCTAAGAAGAAAAAAACTTTGTGAGTCACATCCAACTCCTCTCAAACCCTGCATCCCCTTTCCACGCAGGCAAACACTGGCAGAGCCAGTGTCTGGGACCATCTGCAGCACCCCAGGAAGAGACCAGTGGTGGATTTATCTACCATGCATGGCACGGAACTGGTTAAATAATTCTGTCTTTGGTGACCAGGAGGTTTCTGTGGCAGGTTTCCAGGGAACTATTTGAAGTGAGGGGAAGCACATGTTCCTGTTTAGGGAGCTATGGCCTATAGATATTGCACTTGCTCCATCGGCTCTTAAAGCGCATGCCTCTCTCTAGTGTTGATCCTACAGTGGTTGATTTCTTTTGATAAGAGTTGCTTGGGGTGGGAAGGGGGGAGGGAATTCCTTTATTGTATAAGGAAATGCTGTATTTAAAACTAAAATAAAAAGAAATATACTGTTTATATATTTCTACTTTGTGCCTAAGCGGTGTCCTTTATTTAACCTTGAGCTGCTGGCAGGGCTTGGAGTTTTCTGCTCGTACCTATTTCTTTGGTGACTGGTGGGGATCCTCGTAGCTGAGCTACTTCTGCTTGTAGCATTTGAGCATCTCAACTGTGAATGTAAGGACACGGGTGTTCTTCTGCCCCTGGCAGTTGAAGGAGTCAAAAATGGGATTCCTTCAGGCTTTAAAGAAGAAATTTCTTACATTGAGGGTGGTGAGAGGCTGGCCCAGGCTGCCCCGAGAGGTGGTGGCTGCCCCATCCCTGTCCCCATCCCAGGGGAGGTGGCCGGGGCTCTGAGCACCCTGCTCTGGCTGCAGATGGCCCTGCTCCCTGCAGGGGGTTGGACTGGATGGCCTTGAAAGGTCTCTTCCAAAGCCAACCATTCTCTGATTCGAGGGGGAAGTGGGAAAAAACAACTACACCTTTTAACTGCTATGGAGCACAGAGAGTCTGGACCTGACTAGCATTGGTCTTGTGGCTCTGACTTCCTTGGCATCATCCAAACCAGAGATGAGCCCAAAACCTAGTGACTTTTGTCTCGCATGGGAGCCTTGAGAAGGATCCACTTTTCCAAGGAGTAAATTCACTGTGTCTCTAGCACAGGACACAACTGGGATAGTTGCAGTCTACCTCATCAGGATCCCCCTTCACAGAAGGGCCCAAAG
Source organism: Chloroceryle aenea (assembly GCA_013399075.1). Taxonomy (NCBI): domain Eukaryota; kingdom Metazoa; phylum Chordata; class Aves; order Coraciiformes; family Cerylidae; genus Chloroceryle; species Chloroceryle aenea. The sequence goes on from VWZY01010069.1 coordinate 52,981, forward strand.
AGGGACTGTCAAAAGGAGCCAAATACAGAGATCCTCACACTGGTGCAAAGAAAAAAAGCTTGACAACAAGGAGAAGCTTGGGGGGGGGAGGGAAGTGGACTTGTGACAAATATTTATCTCCTTTGAGGTTATGGTCTGTGACAAAGGAGTGCACGAGTGGGAAACTTTCCTGAGCACCTGGGGAACCTCTTCCAAGATAACTGGAGAGAGAGTGCATGTTCCTACCCAAGACTGCTACCTCCCAGACACTCTGGAGGTCCAAAGAAGGCACAGAATGGGTAAGTAGTTGTACAACCAGCACATCAAGCTTCCTGGGTGCCATGGGGTCACTCGGGCCCATGGCCTCTCTGTGGCAGCTCTTTCTCCAGTCCATGAGGTTATCTCCCCAGGAAAGCTCCCAGGTCACTGCTTGGTGCCCAAGAGTAGCCTTGGAAAGCCATGCAGCCCCTTGGGGCTGATGTGAAGTGTAACACAGGACTTAGAGCTACACTGGATCCATAAACAGAGGGATGCAGCAAGTCCTGCAGGGTGGAGGGGGGCAGGCCATGTTTGTCACCTTCAGGATGCCAGGGGATGGAGCTTTAGCAGATGAGCATCTCCTTGTGACTATGGGCAGCCTGGCACCGTAACCCTGCGAGGTGCAAAGTGGCCCCACTCAAAGCAGATGTCTAATAATAGTTGGTTTAAATGTCAGTGGCATTTGGTACAGATCCAGACTGGGGAAGGAAGGGGTCAGGTGGGGACATGTTATCTCCTCCCCACCTCTGCTCTTCCCCACCAGGACACACATGTGATGCACTGCCAGGAGCTTTGCAGGAGGGGTTTAAATATCTGTTGGCCAAAAATGACATGGATAAACTGTCCAAGGAGGAGGCAGGGCCCGGGGATGTGATCTGGGGGTTTGCTCTGTGCCATCTCTTGGTATGAACAGCACAGAAAAAGGGATTATTTAGAGTGGCTGCCTCTGGGTTTTCCTTCAGCCGACAAAAGACTTGGTATCTTTCCCTTCTCCATGTCCTGCTGGGATTTAAACTGAAAGATGGGAGGGACTCTTTATCAGGGAGCATAGTGATAGGATGAGGGGTAAGTTTCACAGAGAAAGAGAGTGAATTTAGACTAGATATTAGGAAGAAATTCTTCACTGTGAGGGTGGTGAGACACTGGAACAGGCTGCCCAGGGAAGCTGTGAATGCTCCATCCCTGGAAGTGTTCAAAACCAAGCTGGACAGGGCTCTGAGCAAGCTGGAGGAGGGAGGTGTCCCTGCCCATGGCAGGGGGTTGGAATG
>VWZY01010069.1:66751-78575 GCA_013399075.1 Chloroceryle aenea
ACGCGTGGCATCCTCAGTAATGAGCTGAGATTTCTGCATATTATCCTAGGGGGGTATCTTGAGCATCCCCTAAGTCATTGCTCCACATCAACCCATCATCCTCGCTGCTCCCACAGCAGGTGGATTGAGGGTGAGCACACATCCAGGATGATGCCTGGATTGCCACCTCCCCCCAGTCTTGGAAAGGGCAGAATTTGGGGGTTAGCTCCTTGTGGAAACATCTGCAAAAGCACACTTTTCAGTGTCTATGCTGAAACAAAGCCAAGTCAACTACAAACCGAAAGCAAAACAGTAGCTGAGCTTGCAGAGAGCTTGAAACACCTGGTCCAAAAGAGATGAAATGGGTTGATCATCTCAGTGAGATGTTAACTGAAATTTCCCCCAGTGAAAACTGACATTTCCTCCTGCCCTGCAAGAAAGCAGAGGAACAGCAATGGTGCTTCTCAGAAATACAAATACTTTCTCTAGCTCTGCCCTGAGTGCCAACTTGGCCAGCACTGGTGCCTGTTCCTGTTAAAGAGGAGGTTGTGTTTTTATTGATGGCTGAAGTGCCCTCACAGTTTGGTTAGGTAAGATAAAGAAAATACTTGGTTTGCCCAAGATGACGAGTACTGTTAAAATGTAGACTGCTACTATTGATTATTAATGCAGAGCACTTTCTAAAAGCCTCTTGATTGAAGCTGGTAGAACTAATCTGGTCTGAAAGGAGATTTGATTGATTTTCTTTCAAATCAAAGAAAGAAAAATGCTGGAAACATCCGTCTTTCTCTCACATTTTTCTTATATAAAAGCCTGTCAATGTTATAGATTCTTTAATGCCACAAACCAAAACTAAAATAACAACAACAAAAAAAACCCACCCAACCCTTTCAGCTGTTCAGCTTTTCACGAAGCTCTCCCCAGAAAATGCCAAGCAGCGGGCAAAAGAATTTCCCCAAACCAAACGTAGCACTTGAGGTTTTCATAGTGGAGAAAAAAGTCTCCACCCATTCCCCAGGAAGCCCTGTTGGGGCTCTCCCAGCTCCCTGGAAAATATTTCCAACCCAAAATCAGGCGACATGTTCCAAATTGGCATTGTCCTCAATAAAAAGGATGCCTCCCAAATGAGCTGGTGGGATGAAAATCCAGCTTTTTGATGGATTGTCTTTCCCATACCCTTCATCCGGACACATCCCAGGCCATTGTCCTGCCTCCCTGGGATGCTCCACCAACCCAGGCTGAGGGCATGGGCAGGTGAAGCCACAGGCACCTGCAGCCTCCAGCTGCCCTTTGCACCCTCCAGCCTTCAGCAGGATGCAGCAGCCATAGCATCAGCTTACAAGTCATCTGTGGAGCTTAAATCTGCCCCGGAGGGGGCATGAGCTTGTGGGAAATCAGCAGGGGCTGAGAACCCCCAATCCTGGGCTTGTTTGAGCTCAGCCAACCTGTGTGAGTAGAGGTTTGTCCTTTCCCAGTTCACCAGCTGCAGAATGGAGATAGGAGCACCTTGGAGAGGTTTTGTTCCTCTGTGTTATTTAATCCCTGACGTAGGGATCCAACAATTACCCTTGGGCATAGATGTGCTGAAGTAGCTTGTCCAGGGGAAGTTGATGGTGGAGCCCAGCCTGGAGCAGGTCTCCTACCCTGCTTTCAAGACTTGGGCTTCCAGGGGAGGGAGGATGAGGAAGGAGTTGATCACACAAGGAAGGAGCAGCTTCACAATCAGCTCTGCACGGCAGGGGGATCCTGCAGAGCTGCACAAACTGCCTGTAAACCAGGAGCTGTCTTTTGTTACCTGATTACCACCACACTTGATTAACGACGAGATGCGCACAGACCCGCAGCCCAAAAGGAAAGGAAAGAGGAGCAAAGCAAGAGAATTTGATTTGAATTTCACTGCGTGCCTGCGCAATCTCGCCTCCCGCGCTGCCGTAAACGCTGGCCTATTTTGAGGTCTTCCTGCTCTCATCAAAATTATCAGCAAAGACCTCAAAACAGCCCCATTTCCTCCAGCGGCGACTGCACAAGGCACCCGCAGATGAAACGTGTCAGCTTTGCCTGCTATTTTTTTATTTTTTTTCCCCAAATCTTGTCACTGTGCATTTTGCTTGGCTGGGGTGTAAATTCCTTGAAGTTTCAGCAAATCCCGAGTGGATCAGCTTCTAAAGAAAACCCAGTAATAGCATAATAAGGGATATCACAGCACACAGCATATATTAGTTTGCAAAGTTCTTGGCCTGGATATACAGAGGGGTGAATTTATGGGTTTTTTTGGGTGCTGAATTAAGAGATGCAACAGCAAGGCATGATTTTCTCACAGCTTAGAGGACATCAAGTCTGCTCTCTCTGTAGCTCCTTCCTGCAGCAGGAGGGATGTTTAGAGTCATAGAATCACAGAATGGTTTGGCTTGGAAAGGGCCTGAAAGCTGATCTAGTTCCAACCCCCTGCCATGGGCAAGGACACCTCCCACTAGAGCAGGTTGCTCCAAGCCCCATCCAACCTGGTCCCGAACACTTCCAGGGATGGGGCATCTCCAGCCTTCCTGGACAGTCTGTGCCAGGGTCTCACCACCTTCAGGGTGAAGAATGTCGTCTTAATTTCTAATCTGACTCTCCCCTCTTCCAGTTTGAAGCCATCACCACTCATCCTACCATTACAAGCCCTCATAAAAAATCCCTCCCCAGCTTTCTCAACCCCCTTCAGATACTGGAAAGCCACAACAAGGTCTCCTCGGAGCCTTCTCTTCTCCAGGCTGAACAACCCCCAACTCCCTGAGCCTGTCTTTGTAGGAGAGCTGTTCCAGCACATATCTGGCAGCATCCCTGCCCCCTGCTTCCACTCATCTCTCTGCCTCTCCATCTTCCAGACAGGTTCATTACTTCCCACCAGGTAGGAAGGTGGAGATGGGATGTTTTGGAACAACAGCATCAAAACCAGCCCTGCTGTCCACCTCCATCTCACCAGATCTTCTCCTTCCTAGGCACTGCTGGGTGTTCAAGCAACATGGAGAGCTTGTCCTGCTCTTTAGTGACTGAAGATAATGCAGAGGAAAACAGGAGAAGATTAACTCAGTAAATGAATTCAGATTCATTTTATTAAGGAGGCAGAAGACAGTACTTTGGGGGTTGAATTTCTTTAGCAGTCAGGGGGGAGGAATTGGATGATTTTGTTTTATTTATTATTTTATTTCCAATCTGAGGGCAGGATCTGGAAATGGGAAGAAAAGAAATAAATCTCCTAACGTTTACAATGAGACCACTTGTCAGAAAAAAATAATGATACCACAGAGGTAAAACTCTGCAGAAATTTTCCTTGTTGGCACAAAAGGCCATTCTTCCCTCGAAACAGCTTCAGCAAAAAGCATCTGTACAGCTGCTGGTCTCATCCCCTCTCTGCACTGCTACCATTCACCCATGAACAATTAAGGGGTGGGGTGATCCTGCCTAAAATGCCCACAGATTCCTGACAGCAGGCAGGTTTGAATCAAAAAGGCTGTAACATAAAAAAATCCGTATGACCTGCTAGAGGGTTGTGCTGGGTTGAGAGAGGCTGAACAGCAGGCAGAGGTTTTCTCAGGGGGAATGGTGACAGTGGCCAAGTCCCTACTCGTCTGTTAGTTTACACTTGTCAGTCACTAGCAGCTGACACAATCTCTTAGTGACATGAACCCTCTCAATCGAGGCTGAGGATGGTTCAGAATTATACCTGGTAGTCTAACCAGGAGCTGATGGTCGATGAGGTCTCCAGCTCCTTTCAGTTAAGCTAAGAAGGTACCTCCTGACTCCAGGCACCAGAATTTGTCAATCTATGGGTCACCACATACTTTTGGCGTCTCCTACTCGGATTTCCTCACAAGGGAGGGCTGGACACCATCACTTCAGGAGCTATGGCCATGCACGGGAGCAGACTGCTCCAGCTGTTTGCCTCGGTCCTGTCTCAGTTTCCAGAGCTGTTGAAGGAACCTGTAGGTTTGTCCTAGTGGGGTGTGCTGCTGACAGTGGTGTCGGTGCTGCAAGATGCAAACACTCAGTCCAGCTGCTGAAAGAAGGTGTGAGTCAAGAGCTGACAGCTGCCAGTCTTGCACCACAAATCAAGCACCCAGTCACCAGCTTGGCTTTCTGCACCCATCCAGACACCTCCTTAAGTCTTTCCAAAGGCAAGATTGCTCCTTGCTCACACACTCTTCTCAAGGGCATCTCACCTGCAGGTTGTATTTCTTCCCCAAGCTCTCAAGTTGCCTGGATAAATAAGAGAAAGGTGTTGTCTTTCCCATTTCCCATTAAACCCTGGAATGAGTTTATTTCATCTGGAGCAAGTCTCGGTGTCTCCTGGTGCAAGTATTACTTTGTGGATCACTCACCTGACTCCTGGGTCGACAACAGGCTGGGGTGAGTTCCATTCCATGGCTGGAAGTTGTTGCAAGTTCTGTGTACAAACTGGTTCTGGTGGGAAACTGAGCTTTTCTAAAGCAGTCTTACTCCCCAGAAAACCCTGTGGAGCTTGGACTGTGCTCAGCAGTTCAATGACATTTAACAACTTCCCTTTAACTGGACATTTGGGTCCAGAGGAAGCCACAAAAATGATCAGAAGGCTGCAACAGCTCTCCTATGAGGACAAGCAGAGAGAGTTGGGGTTGTTCAGCCTGGAGGAGAGAAAGCTCTGTGAAGATGTTATTATGACCTTCCAGTATCTGAAGGGGGGCTACAAGAAAGCTGGTGATAGCTTGTAGTGACAGGCTGAGGAGTGACAGCTTCAGACTGGAAGAAGGGAGATTTAGAATAGAAATTTGGAAGTTCTTCATTCTGAGAGTGGTGAGACCCTGGCACAGGTTGCCCAGGGAAGCTGTGGATGCTCCGTCCCTGGATGTGTTCAAGACCAGGTTGGACAGGGCTCTGAGCACCCTGCTCCCGTGGGAGGTGTCCTTGCCCAGGGCAGAGGGGGTGGAACGAGATGATCTTTAAGGTTCCTTCCAACCCAAAGCATTCTGTAATTCTGTGACATCTCATGTCATGTATGGAGTGGTAGCAAGCAAGCAGCGAGGAATGATGGAAACAGCATGTTTAGACAAGAGATCTGAAGAGGTGTCAAAGGTGTTTCACAGAAGATACTGCAGATGCACATCCCCGGGAACATTTTCATTTGGCAAACTGACTTCTTGCTCCCCACCAGGGTCAATATTGTCCTGTGAAGGAGCATTAACAGCTGCTCAGGAACAAAACCCACCCCACAGCACCCACACCTTGCAACCCTCCTAACCCTTTTCATCCCTTCTTTTTTCCAGGTACCTGGGGATCACTCGTCCACTGACGTACCCCGTGAGACAAAACGGGAAGCTGATGGCCAAGATGGTCTTCATCGTCTGGCTCCTCTCCGCCTCTATCACTCTTCCTCCTCTCTTTGGCTGGGCCAAGAATGTCACTGTGGAAAGAGTCTGTCTCATCAGCCAGGACTTCGGGTACACAGTCTACTCCACGGGGGTTGCCTTCTACATCCCCATGGCCGTCATGCTCGTCATGTACAGCCGGATCTACAAAGCTGCCAAGGTCAGCGCCGAGAAGCACCGCTTCATGAACTTCCCCAAGCACTACGAAGAGGAGGGTGTCTACTGCCTGGAGGCCTCCAGCCGGAGCCACCACAGCTCTAAGCGAACCAAAGCGGTGGAGGAATGCGCCACGCTCTCCAAACTGCTCCGTCAAGACCGGAAGAATATTTCCATCTTCAAACGGGAGCAGAAAGCAGCCAGGACCCTCGGCATTATTGTGGGGGCGTTCACGTTTTGCTGGCTTCCGTTCTTCTTGATGTCGACGGCTCGGCCTTTCATCTGCGGCATCCACTGCAGCTGCCTGCCCCTGAGGCTGGAGAGGACTCTGCTCTGGCTGGGATACACCAACTCCCTCATCAACCCCTTGATTTATGCTTTCTTTAACCGAGACTTGAGGACTACTTTCTGGAACCTCCTGAGGTGCAGGTACAGGAACATCAACAGGAGGCTCTCTGCCGCCAGCATGCACGAGGCCCTGAAAGCCACAGAGAGGCACGAATGCATCCTGTAGAGCCACATCCTCTCGCTCAGTGCCTGACCAATGAACTCCTGCCTCTTCATTTCAGGTTCCTTGCTTCTCTTGCCTCTCGGGGCTGGCAGGAACCATGCGTGCCATTGTGTCCCCCTGCCCTTCACCCAGAGTGACACCTCTTCCCCTCACCCCAGGAGGAGCTGCAGTTCTGCTCAGCTTGGGAACAAGTGGGCAGCTCTTCCCTCTCACCGTGTCACAGGTGGGAGCTGAAAAGCCGTGAGCAAGACCGGGGTGGGGTCAAGGTCTACCACCAACTGTGGGCAAATCACACCACCACCCTCCCACCCAAACCAAAAAAAAACCAAACAAAAAACCCAACCAAAACCAAAACAAACCCACAGATCTAAAAACTTACTAAGACTGTGGCTCTCCACCTTCAAAAAAGGGCTCTAAGGTCTGTGGAGGGCACACAATATACAATGTAAAGATGACATTGGCTGCTCTTCTGTATCGAATCCGACAGCAGCTCTAGGCTCCACTGTAGCTCCAAGTGCTCGTGCCATCCCCGCTTCGACAAACTCTTCCCACCGACGTAATTGCATTTTACACACCGAGCTCATGCCCAGGTTTGCATGTCGGAGCCCCCGTTTCCCCTCACACTGTAGCACTTGAAAGAGGCACGCCTGCAGGACAGAACCCAAACGAAGGAGAAGTTTCCTCTGTGGTTGGATAGGAAAGTCCAACAGCCTCCTCGCCAGGGCCGTGGCTGGGGAGTAAAGACAGTTATGTTGATTGGGTTGTCCCTAATTCCTTCTCAGACAAGTGATGAAGTGATGTGTGTTCATCATTTGTGGCTAATCGACTCCATAACAGCACGCTTTGGTTGATGACAGAAAAAAGTGTATCATTTCTCTGACAGCTTTACAATGCTTCCATAGGATGTCCAGCAAGCTTGAAAAAAACAAAACCAACCACAAATGATGTATCCTTTTTTTAAAAAAAAATGGAAAAAAAAGGAAAAAAAAGTCTGTTTTCCTTATTTTGGTGTAAACTCTTTGGTCACTTTGAAGCATCTCTTTGTTTTTATGTGGTGGTGGGTCTGGTCTTCCTGCAGTCCTCTTTGCTCCTGACCAACCTTGTTGAGTCAACCTTGCTTTGCAGCCCCACAAACCTTTGCCTGTTTGTAGAGGATGTCTGCTCCATGGGGTCAGTTGGTTGAACGTCTCCTGTCTGGGTTTTCTTGGTGAAGCCAGACTGTTCAGAGGCTTGGGAAAGGGGTTTCTAGCCCCTCCACTACAGATTTTCTTTCTGAAGCAAGAATGTATGAGTGGTGGTAGTCCCACCTCTTGCAGTATGATGCCTCCATGCATAACTAGGCTGGCAGTTGGATGTCTTGGCTGACTTCTGGCATGGTTTGGCTTAGGAATCAAGATTTCTTCTGCAAAATCTGTTGTGCTCTCACTTCTCTTTTTTTAATAGACATTTTTACCCCGTTTCTTTTTTACACTTGCTTTTTCTAGAGATGCCCAACAATGTCTCTAGCTTAGACTGGTGATTTGCAGCAGGGAAACTGGCTCAAGCCCACTGGGAATATCCCAAAGGAACTGAGAGGTTGGGCATAAGAACATGTCCAGATATTCTCCAAGCTCATGTCCTCATCGCTAGAGCCAGAATTGCATGGAGGGAGGTTGTTGTAGCTGTTGCACAGGTCTCCAGTGGGAAATGCTTAAAGATCAGATAGTGAAGAGATTGGAAGAAGGACCCAGTCAGGAGGGATCCTATTGGTTTAGCTGGAGCCTGCTTCACCTGCTATCCCCCACAGGAGCTCTTTGAAGAATAGTGAGTAATTCTGCTGAGCAGGTTAACAGCTTCTTACCTGTGTCCCATGGTTTGCTACCTACGGTTGTATGTTGGTGTTGGATTTGTGCAAGGCTGTAGGTTGAAGGCAAAGCATTTCATGCCTTGCAACCACCTTCAGTCCCTCGTGCCTACAGCTCAGAGGCTGCGATTCCCTCCAGAAGCAACACACAGCTCAGCCTTGCTGAATCATCTCAAATGCATGCCAGCGAGATTCTGGCATGTTATTGCCCAAGGAAACTTGAGTGCTGTCCCTGGGATGCCCTGTGGTCTTGTAACCTGCAAACCACAGACCCCACCAACATGATGAGGCAGAAGGCATGAGCACACCCTCACTCTCTTGTTTTCATGCTCCTGGTGCTGCATGAACACCTCTGCTTTCCCTTGATGGTGTATCTTCAGCTTAGTGCACATCACCCTTTCCCAGCTTAGTTGCAACTTCTCAGGACACTTCTGTTTCCAAGCCCATACAGTAAGTCCCCAAGTACCATGTCTCTAGGGCACGGTTTGACTGCCCATCTCAGGACCTGCTTAACAAAAACAACCCCTTTCCTCCCAGAAAACACTTTGGGCCATCCTCTTCTCTGTCACAATGTTTTAGCAGCAGCTGGTTGCTGGTTCTGACCTGCCATGGGAACTTGAAGTTCCTGCAGGGTCTGATTTCCTCACTGGGCTCCTCCAGCTCCTTCCCTGCCATGGAACTAACAGTGCCCTTTTGACAGAGCTGTCGACATTAAAACTTACCAGCTGCTAATTCAGACTGTCTCATCAGGATGTGAAAGCCCCAAGACAGCCCTTTTCATATTCAGCACATAACAAGAGAGTCTGGTTTGTTCTGCTGCAGTTTATTTATACGCCTGAGGTCACAGTGGCATGGTTTTAGCTATTTTTCTGTGTTAGGAGTTCTTAGGCTGCCTTAAAAATTCATAATCTTGTTTAATTCCACTTAACATCCTTATTCTGATGGTATTTGTAGCACCACTTGATGTATTCTGCAGAAGAGCTGTGAAACCATGTTTGAGTCTTTTAAATGAAGTCATATAAACACTGCTTTTTTTTCTGGTTTGATGGTTCTGCCAGAACCAAAAGAATAGGGGACAGAATATGCTTCTGGATGATCCCAACCCCAAACTTCTTCCAAGCAAGATGGTTCATTTGTCTTAAAAAAAATCAATGTTTTCTTTGACTTGGAATTGAATGTTTCATTTCACTTGAGGCTTATCTGATACTCTTATTTTTTCCCCCCTTATATTTTCATCTCAAGCTGCACTTGTGTTTAAAAGAAAAGCTTTGTTCCAAGAAACAATTCCTCAAGTTTTAAATACAAAAACATTTAAACCTGGCATCCTCACTAAACCAGAGCATTTTGCTTAGAAAAATTAAGAAGATAGCTTGCATGATTTTTGTCTCAAGCTGTGAGACATCGGCTTAAACCCTTGGTTTTGAACTCTCCAGGATTAAATTGCATTTAGGGTAAAGAAAAAAAATGCATCTCCAAAGACACCAAGGCCTTTTTCACACGTGAGCACCAACCATTTAGTGAAGCCACTCAAGATCCTTGTAGATGAGCCACTAAATCACGCTGAAAATACTTTGTGTGTTTGGGGGCTTTTTTTAATCAGAGAGGAATCGATGCATTTGGCATCTGCTAAAAAAAAGCCAAAACAAAATAACAACATAAAAAAAAATTAAAAAAATAGAGGCTTTAAATAAATCTGAGCTATTTTGAAACTGATTTTATCGTTCACGCATGTGCCAAACCAAAGTGTGTAAGATTTAAGAGAAATGAGCTCTGTATGAGTCCATGTTTAGGCAAAAATCTGAGCTCATCCAGAAAAATATCAGTTTAGGAGGACAAGAGGAACTTTGGGCGATGAGGAGTCCCAGCAGGGTAGCAGCAGTGCAGTGGAAAAGAATGAGGAGCCTCAGGCAGAGAAAATTGAAGTAATTCAGGCATAAAACGAGTAGGTCTCCAGTCAGCTTTTAATTCCACACCGTGTGCAGGGGAATTACACACAGAAGCACAGGCAGAAGTGATCTGGGGGAGAAAAGACAGCTTTGAGAAACCCCTACAGCTGCCCCAGCTGGGGCTGGGAAGTTTTTGATAACCACATTGAGCAAAGCCAGGTGAGATCAACCAGAGATGTAACAGAGTGCCCAAGGCAGTAAAAGCCTCTGCGTCTCTTCCCAAAGAGCAGGAAACCTCCCTGATCTCTGAAGTCAGCACTTCATGGGGGGTTTGGCCAACACAGATGAGTGCTGGAGCTTTGTGTGGACAGCTCAGCAAACCCACTGTGTTCTCCACTCAGGTCCTGCCATCTCCAGCCAGGTCCTGCCACCTCCACCCAGGTCTTGATGACAGTGTATCATTAAGAACATTGCCCCATGTCAGACTGGAAGCTGATGTAGCTCAGGATCCCACCTTGAGCAGAAAACAGAGGTGGGCTCTTATAGAGACAGGCTTGCAAAATTGTAGTGGTATCCTTCCTTGTCCCAGTTATTAAAGGTTCAACAACTTAGTGTTTAATAACCTCCAGTGAGTGCTTTCCTTCTAACTTAGTCATGTTTCTCCTCCTGTGTCATCCTGAGGTAACCAGGTCCACAATTTAATTACTCTGAAGGTAAAGATCTATCATCTCCCTTCACTCATTTTGAACCCACCATGAGCTCATTAGGTACTGGCTAATTCTTGCACTAGGAAGAAGAGTGATCAGCCCTATTCACCCTCTCCAGGACAGTTATGGTTTTGTAGACCTCTGCCATATTCTCCTCTTTGAAATAAAACATCTACCCAGCCCATGAGTCCTCCTCTACAAGAAAGACATTGAGGAGCTGTAATGTGTCCAGAGAAGGGCAACAGAGCTGGGGAAGGGGCTGGAGCACAAGGGGGGTGAGGAGCAGCTGAGGGACCTGGGCTTGCTCAGCCTGGAGAGCAGGAGGCTGAGGGGAGCCCTTCTGGCTCTGCCAGCTCCTGACAGGAGGCTGGAGCCAGGGGGATCGGGCTCTGCTCCCAAGGAACAAGACAAGAGGAAACAGTCTCAAGTTGCACCAGGAGAGGTTTAGGCTGGACTTGAGGAACAATTTCTTCCCTTTGAGAGCTGTCCAGGGCTGTCCCAGGCTGCCCAGGGCAGGGGTGGAGTCCCCGTGACCCCTGGAGGGGTTTGAAAGCCGTGGAGCTGTGGTGCTGAGGAACATGGGTCAGTGGTGCCCTGGCAGTGCTGGGTTAATGGGTGGACTCCATGATCTTACAGGTCTTTTCCAACCTAAATGATTCTATGATTCTCCAACAGTAGACACAAGGAGATGCCTTAGGAAAACTATTAGAACAAGGACAGCCTGGATCATAAGCCTTCCCACCCTTTGCTACTTTCAAAGCACTCGTCCATTTTCAGTTCAGGAAATGCCTCACTTACACATGGTTTCTGTGCACCTCAGTGTAACCCCCTGCTTCTCCACAGGCAAATGACAAATCTCACATCTGGGACTGGCTAACCCCGTGTCACAGCCTAGGCTGGGGCACCTGGCAGAGCAGGACCTGGTGCCCGGGTCACTGCTGAGCTTGGCAAGGAGAAGGTGAAGGAGAATGGTGGCCAACTGGTGCCTTGAGTTGAATTACANTGGTGTTTAATAACCTCCAGTGAGTGCTTTCCTTCTAACTTAGTCATGTTTCTCCTCCTGTGTCATCCTGAGGTAACCAGGTCCACAATTTAATTACTCTGAAGGTAAAGATCTATCATCTCCCTTCACTCATTTTGAACCCACCATGAGCTCATTAGCTACTGGCTAATTCTTGCACTAGGAAGAAGAGTGAGTGATCAGCCCTATTCACCCTCTCCGAGACAGTTATGGTTTTGTAGACCTCTGCCATATTCTCCTCTTTGAAATAAAACATCTACCCAGCCCATGAGTCCTCCTCTACAAGAAAGACATTGAGGAGCTGTAATGTGTCCAGAGAAGGGCAACAGAGCTGGGG